>JAIPRN010005245.1:0-11297 GCA_025469175.1 Geopemphigus sp. TES_GeoC_2020 | reverse complement strand
GAGAGTTGAAATTTTTTTTTTAAATTCGATAAATTAACCGAAATCGACGGATTTTTTTCCCCCGAAATTCGTTATTTTTCTGATCGGTAAATCGGTGCGTTTATTTTCGGGAATTGTACACAGAGCGCGCACAATTTTCGGTCTCGAAATGTAAATAATCCGGCGGCGTTGTGGCGTTGGTCACGTAAAGCCTTTGCTTTGCTTTGATGGGATGACAATGCCGTTCACTATCCGAGGCCTTTGCTAGGTGGAGTGTATTTAAGTTAGTCTGTCCATGTTATTGGATATGGTTTTGGTTTTTGTTTGGTGGTTGTCGGTGAGTATGTTTTGCCAAGGAGACGGACATGATCATAGTTGGAAAAGGAGTTTTTGTAGAACATCGCTTTAGATTGCGATTGAACAGAATCGAAGTTTGTCGATTTCCGAAGGACCGAATTTTCGACGATAGTGGGTAAACTCGTTATCGTACGGATGCCGATGTTCTGGACGGCTTCGATGCGTTTCCACTGTGAGGGACCGACGAAGGGGGCCCGGCGTACGTGGGAGATATGTAAAGTTTAAGTAAGTTAAGTTTCGTTTTGATGGGCACAGGGCCTTTTTTGTTAGGTATCGGGTAGAGTATTCCGCGGGCGCGAGTGACTTTTACAGTAATGTCCGTGACGTGTTGGCCAAACGTGATATGTATGGGAGGGTAATGTCCGAAATGTCACCGTTCGTCTCGTATAACGTGTTCGCGGGTGTTTGTTGTTCGCAGACGACTAACATGGGAATGCACAACAACACGTGCGGCGTGGTCAGTGGCGGCGGCGTCGGGGACGTCGTCGGTGCCGATGGCGGTGTTGTTGGCGGCGGCGGTAGTGAAATGATGGCGTACACGTCGCACGCGCCGGCCACCGCGGACGAATATTACGGCGGCGGCCTGGTTGCCGACTACGACATGCCGCAGTGTTTGGAAGGCGGTCGGCCACCGTTGGAGTCGGCGTACGCGCCCGAGTGCGGCGTCTACTACGAGAAAACCGCGTCGGCGTCCGATTACAGGTCGTACTACAACAGTGGCGGCGGTGACGGCGCGTACGATCAGATGGCGGCCGACGTCGGCGGCGACGGTTACCACCATCACCATCATCACCACAATCACAATCATCACCATCCGCAATCGGCCGAGGCGGCCGTCATCATCACGTCGTCGGACGGTTTGAGCTACACGAACTTGGACTGTAACGGCGTGGCCGCGGCCGTGCACCTGCAGCACGGCGGCCACGATTACGGCGCGTACGCGGACGACGGAGGCTATAACGGTTACGGCGGCCATCGGGACGACAACGTCCGCGGCGAATCGTATTGCGGCGGCGGCGCGTCCGTGGACAACGCGTTTTTCAACATGCACCTAAATCACAACGATCACTCGGCTCCTCCTCCGCCGGTGGTCGGACGATCGCAACAACCGTCGGCGCACCAGCCGCGGCCGTCGTCCACGCAACCGCCGCCACCGCCGCCGCCGCCACCGCCGCCACCACCGTCACTGCCGCCGCCGTCGTCGTCGTCGTCGTCGTCGTCGTCGTCGTCGGTACAATCGTCCGTGCACACTACGGGCACCGTGACCGTCCGACAGCGGCAATCGTCCCTGACGCCAACGTCGGCCGGCGACGATCATCGGTGTACTACACGCCTCATTAAACAGGAAGCGACCGTCATCGGCGTCCAATGTTACGGCACCGGCCAAGACGGCGCGTCGGCGTACACCGACGACCCGTCGTCGTACCACTCGGCGTTGGGCGTTGGTCAGCAGCAACACGTTCAGCACCAGCAACAACAACATCACCATCACCACCACCACCATCACCAACAACAACACCAACACCAACAGCAGCACCATGGTCACCATATTCACCAACCGCAGCAGCAGCAGCAGCAGCAACAACACTGCGGCCGGCAAAACGGTGGCGTCCAACAAAAACACGGTGTCGTCGCGTCGGCCGTTCAAACGGCCGTGCCCACCTACAAATGGATGCAAGTCAAACGGAACGTTCCTAAACCCGCCGGTAAGTTTTTCTCTTATCCCGCGGTCGCGTTTAGTACCGAATTACGAGGCGGCAGTTTATTTACGTTTGGCCGGAAACGATTCTCGTACGAAATTAGTACGGTAAAGAATATTACGGCGCGTTTCGCGGACGATTTTCGGCGGCATTTGGTTAGGTTACGAGGGTGCGATTAGTTTGGAACGTTACCGCGCTTGGCCGTCAATTACGACACGATCGGACGTACAATTAAACGCGTAAACCGACGTCCGTGTATACGCGAGCGTTTAGGTTGGGTTTAACGAGCGGATTGACACGTCCAACTTTACCAATAATCCGCGAACGCGGACTACGAACGTAATTCTCGACGATCGTCGGAGAAGGGAATTCGCGTTGTTCGACCGACGGAACGGAGACGGGAGGGGGCCGAATCGGCGCGCGATTTCCGAATCCGACCGAAACCGGAACGGTTTACGGAGCGTCCCCGCGGAATATTTAAAAGCGACGATTAGCGACGTCGTTCGGGCCCGTAATGTACGCCGTCTGGGGCGCATTGAACACCGGTAGTCGAATAGGAGCGGGACGGCGCGCGATGGGCGGTATCGACGCGCGGGTTTTAATTCCGCGCGTACGGTTTACCGTACGCGGACGTTACCGTAGGTAGGTTAACCGGAGATTATTCCGCGATCGCGCGTAACCGGTCGGACGGTATACCGCCACGAGTACGCGAAACGGGAAATACGGGAAACGTTTAACGCGACGGACGCTTTTGTTGGTTACACTATCGGTGACGGTGACGTACGGGTGGTGCGCGGCGAACGAAAAGAAAAACTTGAACGAACCGAACTTAATGGCCGCCGCGTTTTTTCGTTATTCGTATCGCGGACGCCAGCGATTATTGATTATATAATAGCGAGACGGCGAAACCAAACGTCCAACGCTGGATAACACGTCGAATTTATTAGGCCGCGGAACAACGGCGGTCCTATTCGTTCCCAGTAAACCGAGCAATCGGCTCTATTCGCCGCCGCCCGTCGGCAACCAACGACGCGACACGGTCCCTCTCCGCGTCGCACTAACCTAACCGTTCATTCAACTCGAATTACGCGGCCCGCCGTTAATAGGTACACCGGTCAGCGACTATATAACGTCTTCCCTCCCCCAACTAATTCGACAGCTAAACACACATTCGTACGGCAAGGTTGTCCGCGTAATACGATACCGATATACGTTCCGTGCTAGGCACATACGTGTGTGTATGTGTGTAGTCGTCGATGAAATTTTACTATAAAACGCATTACGCGATGACCACCCCCTCGCGACCGACCCCCGTGTGTATACATTCACCTCGTATACCCATTATTATTATTATTATTATTATTATACTACGAGCCAAGTGTCGCGCACGTGTCGTACGGACCTATGTACGTATATACAGGGCGTTCCGCAGTTTTCAACTCGATATTTAAACGCGCGTACCCGGCCACGGAGCGATTGACGCGTTCGGTGGTTTTTTCGAATTCCGTTCCGAAATATATATAATACTCGCCGGTACAGCGACGGATCCGTGTCGTCGTTACGACGACGTATATTGTTAACAGCCCGGGAATGAATTAGGCGCCGGCCACGTTTCAGCTCTACAATGTCGAAACGTAGTACAACATACCAATTACCCCATGTTCGATCACGAATTGGCGTTTTTATTCGCGCGCGCGTATTTTTCGTTAGGTTAAATCGTTTTTATATACGCGCGGGTCCGAATGTTTCACGCGGCACGACCAAAACATAAACGTCGAATATTTAAATATCGTACGTTACGTTCTCGACGTCCTTCGAAAGTAACCTAGTAGAAATTGTCGTCGTCCACTTACGCGTACGGCGCATACGTACACCGTCAATACTACGACTAATAATTATTAGTTAAAATTATAATTTTCGTTTTATCTATCTTTAACTTTCGCTTTATCTAGCGCTTGCGACATTTTGTTCAAAACTTTACGCCATAACTCTCATACGTCTCGCTGCGAGAACATTTTCATCGATTTCTTGTCGTATCTACGCGTATCATTATTATATATTTGCTACGGGCAAAGCTACACGCTATAATCTGCCGCCCGTAGCGCACTGGGCGTCGCTATTTATTAGAAAAATGGACTACCGGCGATCTATCTACACGGTAAGGCGATTCGGGAAAGCCCGTTTCATATCCGCTCGTCGGACGAATTTTTCGTTTTCGTCCGTATTGGTCGGTCAATTATTATACTCGCCGTCTTTCCTCTGAACAAATCATTTTGTCGGTCGACCTGTCAAATATCGAATTGTTCGAACGTCAAAAGCGGTAATCGCGACCGGCGAGTGTTTCGAAGCTAAAACGTTTATCGAATACAATAACGCGCGTACCGTCGTCGTCGTCGCGTGTGCTCAACAACCGAAGTCCGAAATGCGCCGTGTACGACACGGTTAGGTGTAACGATGTGACGAATGAAATCAAGTCCCGCACGATTGCTATGTGATAGGAACTTCCGAAGGAAAACTGGAACGCGCGTATTATATAACCGTAACCAGTTTACGGTATAATTAGTTGACACGAACGTAGTGTCTAATCGAACAGTTTTATTTAGAAAAATTCGAATTTTCGATAGGTTGTGGTAAAATGCGCAAACGTAGGGATCAGAAGTTCCAACGATTTCGTTTTATATATTATATTATTATAGGTTTGCGTTTTTCTTTTTTACAAATTTTATAATAATAAAAATCGTACGAAACCGTTTTATAATCTCGGCGTTGGCCGCAATAGTCGTAATGGGTGGTGCACCTATAATAGGCCCGCTCAATCAACGATTTTACTTACATCGCCGACGAAAAATGGGCAGAATTTCAATGGTACGCCGGCAACATACGTACGCACGGAGATCTCAACGTTATAAAAACGGCGAGGATTCCGTCGCGGTACCTTTGTTTTAAAGTGTCGACTATTTGGGAAAAATTAATTTTACGCGTTTTTCGATCGTATTTTTACCGAAAATCGTCCGGAACGCGCGATAGCCGAGGGCGACAATATTTCGACCGGTTTAAACGTAAAATCGTTTTCGTATAGGCGATACGTCGACGTTGAACATATAACGAGGCGATTTCGTAGGGAATTTCACGAAAAGCCGCGACGTTTTTGTCCGCCGGTCGTGCGTGATTCAATCTGGGAAACGGTCATCGGCGTACGACCGACCAGTCGGGCCGCCGACCGGGACTGTACAAATAACGCCAACGTAAATATCGCCGTACGCACGAAAGTATTTTCGAATACGCCGGAGAGCTGGTACGTACGCTCCATTGTAGTTGCGGCTGGAAAGAATGTCGCCCGGGCCGCGTGACACGGATAGCCGATGGGTACTGTTACGGAGGACGCGCGCGAGTTCCGAGCCCGTCCGTCGTTCTCGGCGGGACATTCCCGCGGATACGGGCGATATTATTATATCGGGACGTTTTTTTTCCCGCCCTCCCCCGGACTTGACACGTATCGTTCCGCCGCAGGCATTCCGACGGCGTACAGCGTGTTTATAAATATAGACGACGACGACGACGACGACGATTGACATGAGCCGATTTTCACAATGAAATGGCGTAATTTTTCGACGTATTATTCGTGTACGTGCGCGGTGTACACGAACACGTACGTGTTCGTACGCATCTACACGACGCGCGCACGAAATAATAATAATAATAAAAAAAAAAAATTACCGTCCGCTGTCAAAACAATTTTATTTACTTAATTATAATAAATAGTTTCACAATGTACGGGACCGCTCCGCAGGTTCCGGGGCAGGTATAATGTAACGCGTCGAACGTTTTATCAGAATAATTGTTGGTTAATATATTGACGGTCCGAGTAAAATGAGAACGGGTTTTCAATATTGACAAATATCTCGGTGTATACATATAAATTTCGTCGGCAGAGTATATATATGTATACAACGACGTATAAATATCGTTATTAAATCACGATCTTAGTGTATAATGTTACGTTTACGGCGGTTTTTTTATTTTATTATTTTTTTTACGAATTTTACGAACACTTTTCGTATCCGCTTAGCGAACAACACGTTACGCCGTTCGTCGTTTGTCTTTCACGTCGCGTTCACTAGCAATTTTTATCGTATTTATTTACGAAAAACTCTTTCGGTTACGGACGGCCGATTAAATATCCTATGTACGTAGGTACTGTTTAACGGGCGAACGTAAAACGCGTACGGACGACAATAACGTACGGTCGCGACCTACGACACGCGACCAATTGTGTTGTTCGTGTTATCGTTTTCGAGCGCGAATTATCGCTTTATTTACTCGATTCGAAATGTGAATAACATTTTAAAAAAGTAACGTTCGCTTTACAGTTTACGCGCGCGTATACAAGGTGATTTGTTTCGTCGCGATCCAGGGGATCGCGTCCATAATTTACGGTATAGTTTTTTTTAAGCGCGTTTAATTCTGTATTTTTCGACTTTTCCACTCTAATCCCTAATATTGTCAAAACTATATCGACTTTCGAATGCACAATGGCAACTCCCGGCTTTATCGCTGTACGTTTTCAACGAATATAAGGCTTTTTTCGGCGGGAATCAACGCGATCTTTAAAATTTGACGAATATTTCGCGAGTAATAAGCAATTAAGTAAAATACGGCGAGAGTACTACCGGAAATTTCGAAAATTCATTCCTATCGAGACGCCGTTTTGGATATTTTTAAACTCAATAATTACATGTTCCGTTTAATCAAGATGTTAAAACTATTATCTAATATATATATATATATATCGTAATTATGATACGAGTATAGCTGTTTCTACTGAACTACGTGAAAAACGACTCGTATGACCGAATATTTAAGTAATAATTATTCGTATAAGCGAAATATAGAAAAAAAAGCGTAGAAATGAATGTAAGTCGCCGTAAAAAAATATCGATAGTTTACATTTATTTAAGGCGACGGTATAATCGAGGATATAATTTTGAAGAAAATCTAAAAAAAAAAAAATGTTCCTCGAACGATTTAAGAAACACGGAAACGGAATTCGCTTAAAATCTCTGTAAATAATCGTCGGCACTAAGACGATTGTAAAATATCACCCTGTATCACCTGTATACGCGTAGAGATCAATGTACTACGTAATGCGTTATCCCTAAACGATTTCTCGAGAAAATGTTGATTAAATATTTGATTAGAAGTTTCTACTGCAGATGTTTTAGAATAAATAGTTTCACACTTCTACGCAGTACGCGGAATGCGAATATCTTAACCTGCACAATAATTATAAAAAATTTTCGAAAGTCGAAATAAAAATGTTTTTTAAAAAACCGTTAACTACTACTTTAGCGTAATTGACGTATCCGTGGCGCGTTTTCACATTGCTTGGTAGAATCGTGTACGTTCGATAATTAGCGAAAACGTTTAATAAATAATAATCGAATAATTGTCCGTGATCATTCGTTGAATTATGCGCATAAATCGTAAACAATATTATTTGGAACACTTCTGGAAGAGAAACGTACAATTATAAACAACAACAATAATAATAATAATCGCGCGTATCTTAGTTAGGGACAGCACAACAACAACGGACGACGACTACGTCCGCCGATATTGTCACTTTCCGTGAATCGAAATTATAATGTTTAAAAACACGCCACGTTTATTGTAACAACCGTAGGTACGCACTTTTAACTCGCTTTTGTTAATATTCACATTTTTTTTTCTGTTCCGAAATTGTAACGCGACGTTTTTAATTTTTGTTCCGCCCTCGTCTACGCGCCTACGTACGCTATATACGTAATATTATTCGTAGTCATCGGACAGTAATTACATAGTCCTCTCCATTTTCTCCCCCCGAGTTTACCGCCGTAGGGTCTCCCTTATCACCACGTGAACATATTTTATATATACGCGCTCGAAGAGACTTGATTGCGCTTTCACGAACACGTAAAAACTATACGACAGTTCGCGTGGAACCCGCGAGTGGTGGTTTTTTTTTTATACATATTTAGAGCGCACACGCGACCAAGACGAAATCGCTCTCGGGCCCGAAATCGTGCTATACGTTAACGATTTTATTAACGAACCGTCGCCGTTTATGCGGGCGCGGTGCTAAAAACCGATCATTTTTACGGTCCGAACCGTAGAAATACGATTTATTAATAGACAAACGCGACGAGAATTGCGTTGATACGATTTTCGTTTTGTTTGGACGTCGGATATTACGAGTAGATTTTATTTTCAACAAATGCGGGGAAATAGGAAAAATGAGACGAGGAATTTGAGATTTTTCGAAACTACTTTTCGTATACTTATTCGCTCTCGTAAATGCTACTATATTATTGCGTCTCGAAGTCTCTCCTAAAAGAGTAATTTATAACGGAATTTCGATATCTTTGTTTCGCGTAAATCGCACCAACACCCAATTATCACAATGTCCGATGTCCGGAATTGCGCGCATTCACCACTGTACAATATTAAAAACGTCCTACATATATGTGGTAATATTTTCCGTGAGTTATTCTTGTCGTCGTCGTCGTCTGTACTTTGATCGTTATTATTGGAAGACGAAGTCGATAACAATATTAGTAACGACAACGTTGCGACTGCAAGTCGAGTCGTTCGAAGCAGTAGCGTACTTAGACCTGAATTTCGGGGGGGGGGGTTAATTTTTAAATAAATAAATCTGATGACCCTAACGAAACACGACACATTATAAATTGTAATAGGTATAAACTTTAATAGATTATTCATTTTTAACGAACACGTCATATTATAATGTGTATTGAAGTTTAAAAATATTTTAATTTTTCGTTATTATCGATTAAAAATATACATCTTGTAAGAAATTAATTTTTCCTAAAAATTTTTGGGAGGGGGTTAAAATCCTCCCCTTCCGTTAGTACGCTTTGATTCATAGGTGTCCGTCGCGGTCGGTCGTTATGAATCAAGAATAAATAAAAATATTCGAGGAACCGTCTTTTTTTTTATGAAAATACTTCCACACACACACACACACACACACACATATATATATATATATATACCGCGGACCGTGTAGTAGATAAATATTGCGTCACGTTCAAACGTATTGTATAATAACGTACACCTATTAAACAGAAACTTCGCATCGAAAGAAGACGATCCGTCTTATGTCAGAACTCGGCGTCGGTTAAGGCCCTATATCCGTATATATTATAGGTTCGCGAATCACGTTCGGCTGATAGATTCACACATATACACACACATTTTTACGTACAGAATACATAAGCTGTGAAACTGTGTAAGGGTATATCGTAAGTAACTCGATTGTCACATCGATGCGATGTAAAATGCATCGTCTCTTTTTACGATATACGTGATTTTCTACGATTTTCCGTATTTTAACAGGTGCGTGCACGGTAGATATAATTTTTTTTAATGTAATAATACGATTGGTTTTCGTAAATTAAACGTCTACCGTTGTTTTTATCCTTTCGTGTCACACATCATCTTGCAAATTACACTACGACTGCGCCTTATTGTTTAACAAATCGAACGAATTAGAAACGGACCAATTCTTCGTCAATTTACGTTTTTACGTCGATTCTTATACGTCGAATTTTTATTTTGTTTAAAATACCCCCAAAGACGTGAACTTATTTTCGATAATCCGACGTGTACGAATAATATTTATTTTGTTATTCTACGGTTTCGTCACTAGTACGCTTTATTTCATTTGTTTCGATTACGGGTATTTAAATGAAGTTGACACGCATCTAAAAAAATAGCATAATCTCGAATTCATTATTTTGTTATGAACTTTGCACAACAAATAAAACGTACACCAAAAGTAATAGTTGTAGCATAAACTTTATTGTAAATTTAAATCAGTTACATAAATAATATACGTCGTGTCGCTTATTCAATAGAATTAAGACTAAAAATGCTCTGTGGTGTGGTTAACCTACTTTATCGTACATATAATATCCATATTACAATTACATCGTAATTATTTTGATAACGACATAATCGTCGTTATCGTCGTACCACACACCATTTTTTATAATACTAAATTATATCTATATAATATGTAGAGGTTCGCAACAATTTACCGCGTTATATGTGTAGCTGTTTTTTTCGACGTTTTTCCTATTTAACAAATAACGGAATAAATTAAATTTCAGTAAATTCTTAGTACAATAGTCAATAAATGTTTTTTTTTACGCGTAAACTTTCATACTTCAATATTATTACATCGAGAAGAATTAATCCGGGCCACCTTTGTTTACAACGCTATTATGACACGTAGGGTTTAGTTTCCTAATAAATGAATTCGGCCGAGGGTTGAGAAAATTTTATTTAAACGAAATATCGTACAAAATAATCGACAAATATACGAATCACGATGTTTTTTCGTTACTAAAAATCCACGTGATTCCGAAAACTAATATCGTTACGTAATAAATAATATAACCACGTGGACTTGAAAAATGTATACGGACGCGAGCGTGTACACGTTTTTTTTACCACTACACTACGTGTTATAATCGTTTACGTCGGATCGAAAAGGTACTCGAACAATGTGTATGTGTCAACGATGTCACGTTCGGGACGGCATTCTTTTCGCAACGCGAATTCCGTCCAACGCGTGTCCTTAGAGAGAGTATTATGTAACTATTGCACACATCGCGTTGCACGATTCGTAATAAAAACCGCTTTGCCGCTATTGTACGTAATTTTATCGTTTAAAATTTATTTTTGAAGTAACGATACGAATTGACGTGTTTGGCAGTGGGCGGGGATTCAACGAGAAATGTCCAGCCGGCGGCTAACGATATGATATTTCTAATTTTGAAATATTTCGAAGACAATTGCTAAAGTTACACGTCCGACGTATGTTATTTTATAAATCCGGTACAGAGTGATACGGTTAACGGAAAAGTCAATACCTATTCGACTTAAAGCTGTCAAAGCCGATGGCGTTTATAGTACAAAACCTTACTTAGTGAGAAAATTTTTCGGTATTTTCGGTAATTATCGAATTTCGATAATTTTCTTTTATTATTATTATTATTATTATTATTATTATTATTTGACAGAGAACGATTTTTAACGGGTCGATTCAAAACTTAAACTAAAATAGTTATAATAAACGTAAATCGAAATTTCGGTATTTTTTAAACGGATCTTTCTGAAAATATTTTAAACTTTTAACGAAAACTCGAATCCTACGTGACATACAAAAAGCCTACTTTCGAACGACTAGAAAAGTTG
>JAIPRN010005244.1:0-11299 GCA_025469175.1 Geopemphigus sp. TES_GeoC_2020 | reverse complement strand
TATATATATATATATATATTTATATATATATTTATTTATTTATTTATTTATTTATTTATTTATTTATTTATTTATTTATTTATTTATTTATTAAAAGGCGTTTTTTTTTATTTTATTTCACACGATTCAATTCATCACTGTGGTTAATGCTCTTGTTTCCTCATAACTACTATAATAAAAAGTTCACTCCCAACTCTAATACTCTCTATCACATGTGACTTTAAAATAATAATTACATAAGTGATCGAACACACCAAATGTACGAGTATAGACGATAAACTGGTTAAGTCTAGAAAGTAATTATATGGTGGCGACTGCCGTATTATTGTAAACGTTAGAAACATGAGTAATTTATTACCGAATTAAAGCCGACGAGAAGGAAGTGAACACGATACGTACACAACAGGGTGAGTAACCGTCAGTAAATTTTACGGCATAAAATACGCATAGCTAAACTTTTTCTTGTGTAAACTCACCCTCTTCCACTGTCCAATATCTTGTATTAAATGATTACCTGCTAGGATACGACAGGAATCGTAGAACATAACGTCAAACAAGAACTTTTGCGAAAATCCATGTACAAAATGTACTGATGAATAAACAACTTGACGTTTCACAATACACAACAGCTACGACCGTTGATTTATATAAATATATATAGCACTAATCCATCGACTACAAATATTAAACAACAGTTACGACTGAATGAAACATTTTGATATTATTATATAATAAAGCTGCTATTTTCCCTATGTGTTAAATTTAATTCCCAAATAAAAAATTATGACGAAAGTTTGATATTGCTTGTGTTTTCAAGTCGTTTTCCCGTTTAAATGAACGGTAATTTTTAAATAGGTGAAATTTCGTAAAATATTAGTCGTATTATTTACGTCAATGTATACAAATAATTTAGTATTTTTACTTGTACATTTTAAAATATTGAAATTAATTTGAAAAGCACAAATATTGTTTCAAAACACTCATATTTACAAATATTTTCTTGAGTTTTCGCGGAAATGGTTTTGTCGTATTCATTCCACTTCAAACTTCACACGTTCAATACTTTAAATTGTAAAATTTCAACAAAATTTCGGAAATGGTTCAAAATTGTAAACAAAAAGTGATTACATTTTCAAAAAGAAAAATAAACACAATGCGATATATTATATTAACTATCGAATTATTCCAAAAAACCGAAAAATACCTAACGTGTAACACTTAAATGTCGTTACAATTATTTTAATCATTTTCTCCAAACGATTTACGCTAAATAAAAACAGAATCGTAGTATTAAATATATTAATCTATAAATTTATCCGCATCATAATTTCATCTTGCATAAACTCAAAAGGTTGCGTCAAATTTTCTACGCGCAAATAACAATTAAATAACTGAATATACCATTAGGTCAAACGTTCATATATGAATCACAACACAAATATATAAATTAAACAAAATAAAAAAAATCCCTTTATAACCTACCTACACATATAATATTTATAAGCATTTCAAAATATCAAAATTATCAAAATACGTGTACGACATATACATATATATATATATACACACGTGTCTTATTACAATTTTCAATATACTACACGTAAACAATAATAAATCGAAAATTGCAAAATGAATAAATAAATAGACCGATTCCGGTGAATGCGTGTAAACCACACACACGGTTTTTGGAATATAACACAATCGATACAATATGGCCCCATTGTATGTACGCCAAATGACATTTAAATTTAAACTCAGCCGAACCATAATCGAATGGTGCCAAAATCGTGTCTAATACGCGACTTATTTATAAAATTTACTTCAATTCCAATTTAGTAATACAAAACACACGGCCGTTTAAAAAATAATAAGCGAATTCCAATACAAATACGTAATCATGCACATAGCTTACACACACAAATTAAATCTATTTTTGTTTAATCCATAAAACATAACTGACATATATATATAACAACAAAGTATATACAATAACTAATCATACTTTTTTAATTCATATAACACTCAATTAAAATCGGAAATTAGTTATAAATACACCAGTCGAAAATGTTCATATTATGCAATATTGTACAACGGCGTTTCAAAGAATGCGTATAATTAACTTTATAAGGGAAGAGACAACAATACATAGGTAAGCTTAATTTTAACTTGAACGACCTGGAGGGAGATCGTCAGTCCTTGGCTTGGGACCACTTAATTGTATGATGTCTATAAGCGTCAGTCCTCAGAGTTTCACCTTAATATTTAGCTGCTCTTTACAACTTAGTTCGCTCGAGAAATAACTCTCTATTGTCCATATTTTTTCCGTTCATAAACATAACCGATAAAAAACCAAAATGGTTACCAAGGTAAGATTTATTAAAATAAAAAAATTATTTAATCATTCGTATAAAAATTTTGTTAAACAATTGATATAATAACGTATTTTTTAGGACGACTTAGACAAGGACCAAATAGCTCGTAAGTAGTAATCCTACATTGATTTAGAGACAATTGTATATACATCGAAATATGTTTAACGAAATTAATAACTGTACGCACGCACCCTGATTTCAGTATTAAAACGAGCTTTCGACGCTTTCGCTCAGGACAAAGGGTTCATTGAAACTAACATGGTTGGTACAATTCTTCAGATGTTGGGTCACGACGTCTCCGAAGACAGACTACAAGAAATCATTGCCGAAGTCGACGCGGATGGTAAATTTAAATTTATTTCTACTTAAACATAATCTAGGCATAATTTATTTATTACGAATACCATTAAGCATTAAGATGCGTGTAACCTTTATAACATAATTACTCTTGTTAAATTTTAACACTCGACGACAAATAATTGTAAGACCTTAATATAATATAATGCAAAGGCATACATCCACAAAGAAACAATTATTAACAATAATATATACTATTATAATAATTTATTTTTATTTTAAAGATTTCTAAAATTATTTTACATTAAATTTCAACAATTAATATACAAATGAGAAACATACTGACAATAGATAAAAAGAAACATAACGAAAGTAAAAAAGCAAAAATAAACAAAAATAAACCAAAAAAACATATTAAATAATTATTGATTTAATTACCTAAAATAGATACGATTGGCGATTTATCATCTAATTGATTCGATTTCACTTGAAACACTTACCTGTAAATAAATGCATTAAATTATTATTAATTATATTAATAACAGTACAAAATATTCGTTAATATATACTACGTTTTATAAAGTTAGTTAATTCAAACAATTTCGAAATAAATTCCAAAATTCCATTTTCCAATATATCATCAAATATAAATAATTTAAACGTTGTTTATGACGTCAAATATCGTTTCATATTATTAAAATATTTGAAATATATTTTACGAAATACGAAGTAAACTTGGTACTTAGGCATTCCAAACATATTTCAACCTTATTTATATTTTACAATTTTAAAAAATTTTTAAAAGCCTAACTAGTATACCCGTACGATTCACTACGAATAACATATTTAATTTCATGACATTCACATGCAACTATTAAACCTAGTTGACACGAACACACCATTGAAGATATGATTAATACAGACGTAAAAATATTCACCGACACGTAAATTATTATTTCTGGCATAATTTCAATTATATTAACATCTTTTTTTTAACACTCGCTTAACAGAATGTTAAAGGCGACCAAAAATCGAGCAACGTAAACGTTTATAGCGACCGTGTTGTAATAAAATGTTAAATCACATATCAAAACAAAACAAATCAAAAATAAAATAAGTTACCAAGAAAATAGAGAAAATTCTTATATGTAAAACTTACAAAACAGCTACACTACATTTTAGCTTAGATAAAATTATAATTAACCAACAAAAACAGCGTAGTAAGGTATGTTAAAACTACAGTTGATACTTTTTCAGTTCACAAAATAGATTTACAACCAAAAGTCGATATTTAACAATGCTTTTAAAAATAACTGTATTAATTTTCCTACTTTGTAACACATTTTTAATTTTTTAATTTACGACATTTTAATTTATCGACAATATTTTTAAACTCTTCTTATTGAAATTCAAAACAAATCTGATATTCCAGTATCGATTCAACATATATACGAATAATATTATAAGTTCCAATTTAAGTGTGTAGTTATTTTATTGGAGTCATATACATCAATTTGAGTAATAAATTTAAGGTAAAGGCAAACATAAATCGTAAACAACACTATAAATGCGAAACCTAAAACTCAAGGAAAGTATATTCAACATAATGCTTAACGTTTTAACGCTCATTTATATTTTCCACTAATCCTTTGTATGTTAAAATTACATGCTTGAAATAATGACTTCAATAAAACTATAATGAAACGTTATTACTCATAACAGTTGTAATAAATTCGTTTTCACACAATACACACATTGACAAGTTCGAACATGTTTAGATAAATCGCAATTTTTAATTATTTAGAATTATTATTTTGTTATTTTCAGGTTCGGGAGAGTTGGAATTCGAAGAATTTGTTACACTCGCAGCGGGATTCTTAACTGAAGATGAACCTGAAGACGTTGAGGCTATGCAAGCAGAATTAAAAGAAGCCTTCAGATTATATGATAAAGAAGGTTTAATATATTCGTACTTTATATCTTTTAACAAAAAATTTTAAATTACATTTTACATTAGGTAATGGTTACATCACCACGGGAGTTTTGAGAGAAATACTCAAAGAATTAGATGACAAAATAACAAATGAAGATCTAGATTTGATGATAGAGGAAATAGATTCTGATGGTTCTGGAACTGTCGACTTCGATGGTTCGTAAACAATTATTTTTAAAAATGTTTTAATTTCAGAAAATTTTACAAAATAGAAACAATATTTAATTAAAGAAAATCATTAACATTCCCATCCCCCAATCATCAATAAAATAAAAAAACTTAATCAGACTCATTACGTTTTTATTTAGCTCTAATACAGTACTGTAAAGTGCAAACATACTTCAAAACATATTTCTTTATAAAAAAAAATATTATTATTATTTTATTATTTCTATATTCTATACATACAACAAAAATATTTTACATGCGGCTATTTAACCAAAAGAAAATTTGATAAACTCATAATATTTTACGTGACTTGACAATATAAATAGGCAGGTATTTCGAAAAGGAATAGTACCTACCACAAATGTATCTTCTACAAAACTTTTTATCTCTAGAAACATGAAACTTTCAGAAACATTCGAATGACTTTATGACTTTAATCTTATAATTTTGACAGTCCAACAATAATCATTGTTCATTAATATTTTGTAAATTATCAATTTGTTCTAGTTCAAAAACATTTATAAGAATAAATAAACGCTTAACGTTAATTAATTGTATTTTTGGATAATAACATAAATACATTTAATTTGAATATGTAATAAATTACAAATACTCAATTTGTACACAAATAATAACCCAACGAATTATAATTTTAAAAATTTTAAACTCACAATAATTTCGTTTTAAAATTTATTTTATTTTATTTCATTATAATTAGATAGTACCTAATTATTTAACTACAGTAGATATTTAACAGAAACTCGAAATCGTTATTAAAATAATACACACACTCTTCGTTAATATTTCAAACCAATAAAAGGGACAAAAATAAACAAATTTTAAGAAATAAAATAATACAATATTTACAACATATAATACAAAATAACCATTTTTTAAGGATAATATTATTATTTTTTGAATATTATTATTATTTTATTCCGTATAATACATAAAACGACAAAAACCTCTAATAACTTTTTGAAAATGGCAAAAGAAAGTAATAAATCTATAGAACAAATTCAAAAATATTCTTTTTCGTAAGAATTCGTTTTTTTACTCGAGATAAGAGAAACATTAAAATATATTGAGTGAAACGACATGTTTAACTGGAAAAATGCCAG
Source organism: Geopemphigus sp. TES_GeoC_2020 (assembly GCA_025469175.1). Classification (NCBI taxonomy): domain Eukaryota; kingdom Metazoa; phylum Arthropoda; class Insecta; order Hemiptera; family Aphididae; genus Geopemphigus; species Geopemphigus sp. TES_GeoC_2020. The sequence goes on along the minus strand of JAIPRN010005244.1, from coordinate 5,348 downwards.
TAATCTTTTTTTGGCATTTGGACTCCTCTCGTCAATACGGTCCCAAATAATTGTGTGATGTAAAAAACAACACTCGAAATGTATAAATACTACCCAGGTAGAAAAATAATAATTTATAAACGAATTAAACTACCGTTACAATTACAATAAAATAATAAATAAAAAAAAAATTAACAATAATTTTTTAATTCGTTAATTTCTAGGATATATCCTTCGTCCTACTTTATATAATATTCCAGCTATCTAATTTTCGATGTTTTAATATGAAAAATGTCATTTTTCTCCCACGTTTAGATTTTAATTTTACTAACGTTTAATATTTTATCATAATATTTTTACTAAGTATCCAGTATTATACATCCATTTAAACTAGCCCTTGTGTGTATATATATAACCGAAATTTGATGATTATTAAAACGTTCGTAAACAACGTGATTACGTGTTGGCTTAAACATTATTTTAATCTATCTTTAATAATTTATTAAATTCGTAAATCTATGCTATATATAACTACTGTAATTTAAAATTTTTTAAACAGAAGTCAACAAAAAAATTATATTTTTATGTATCTAGTCTAGACATTATAATTTCAAAAACAGTTTCTTTTTTCTCACAAACAATTATTTTTTAAACAATCCATGGCCAATATGTGTTGACGATTTATTTAAAAATTAAAAATTTCTAAACACAAATACATCCTAATATTCGTTTTAATATGATATATATCATGACAATGTATGAAATTGTAACAATATTTGAAAATAAATCCAAATAAAAATTTGTATTTATCCTGTTTATTGTTTCTATTAATAACGTAACTAAAAAACATATTCATCATAAAATAATAATACCTGCTATACAAATCAATAGGACTGTAATGTTTGTGTTATTAATTTGGTCATTATTTTAAAAAAATTAATTAAGACTATTTTGAAAAAGTAATTTTAGTAATATTTCATCATAATAACTCTAAAATAATGTACTAGATTAGAGTATAATATAGTATAAGTACTTTCGCGATTATTAATAAACATTTATTTATGAATTACAGAAACCTACATTAAATTTTTTTTTCAGAATTCATGGAAGTCATGACTGGCGGAGATGATTGACCTTTAATAAAATGCATTTTTTTTCAATTTATATAATTTATCTTACAAATATTAAAATTAATTGTCAAGACCTAAAAAGTTTGGCAAAGTAAATCATATTATTTACACGTATATAATTTTTATTGAATTTTGGGTACACTGACTCTTCATTGTTTATTTCACTTAAAGATTAATATACATACACATAGGAGAAAATTAAGAACTAAAAGAGATTATTTTTAATATTTTATTTATTGATACATTAGATCAGAGGTTTTCAAAAATTTTTTGTATTTTCAAATATTTTCTAGACAAGAATTTGTAATTTAACATTTAATAAATAAAACAACAATAAATCTCTTAATTAAATTTCAGTATTTTATCAATAATTGTAAGAATTTAGTCTACCAAATTACAAATTGTCAAATTAAAAGTATATTGTTAGAAAAACGCAAAAAATCCTTGGATAAAATGTTAAAGACCTCAGTCTTAATATTTCAAATTACATTAACTTTTAAACATAATAAATTACTAAAAATATTGAAATGTTTAAAATACTATATTTAACCCAAAATTTATCTAATTATCTATTTTTATAATATAGTGTAACATTTAAATAAATAACTGATAAAAAGGTCAAGTTTACATTACATGGAATCTGTAAATTACGTTAAATACAACAAAATATGACGATAACACAAGTAGGGAAATAATATGTAGAAGCCTCGGAGTCCTTGAGGTCACCTCAATTTTATAACTCATTTTAACCAGTCTAGTTGACTGACAAACTACCAAAAGGAAATCTTGGTTGATCGTTCAATAAGTACAAACAAAATTTAAATGTCTCAAAAACATAAATAAAATAACTCAATTAGACTTCAAAAATACACCTAGTCGAATGTTACTATATTTTAGATATATCGCGCATGTTACCAAATAAATCAGATGGTCTTATAATAGTCCGATTAACCTTCAAATTAATTAGTAACACAAAAATAAGAATTATAGATATTTAATTGAAATCACAGAATAATATAAATATAATACAGTAAACAACAAATGGAAATTACTTTATCTTCATCCATATCTTTTCTCTCTCGCCTCTTTCCCGACTATTTGGAATCACTCAACTTTGTCCTAAAACTCCACCTGACCCAATCTTACACATCATCCACGCAGGCAACCAGCAATTCCCATATCACACTCAATAATATTAAACTACTCTTCGGTCTTCCTCTTCCTCTTCCATATATTTAATATTAATTTCCGTCTTCGACCATATGATTACAAAAATAAAAATAAACCATCTAAAACCTTCAAAATTATAACGATTATTATAATATTATAACAAGTTTTTTTTAATAAGAGCATTATAATACACATTATTTTACAATAATTGTATACAATTTAAATAAATACCTATTAAGAATTACATTAAAATTAAATCGATATTTGATTTAACCTTCACAACAATATATAATCAATAACAGAACTCCGCAAATCATCATCTAAAATAAAATATGAATTGTTATTGTTTAATCAAAATCTGCTTCGATATAAAGAATAATTTACGTAAATATATCATATTTTATTATATTAAATTATATTATATTGTTACACTTAACAATTTATTTGTGTGCGTCTGAATTTGATGAATAATGCAAAAAATAAAGTAACAAAAATCGTATAACATTGTAAATAAAAATAACATTTTAATGTTGTATCTATATGTTATTGATAAATGCAAATAATAAAACAATACATTGAATATACATTATCCTACTTAAGTATTACTAATAAATAGCTTAATTTTTAAATGTTCTCGTATCATTATTATTCTTAAAATCATATATTTATTGTGTGTAGTTTTGTATACCTTGTAAATAATTAAATTACAATTCAAAAAAACATCGGGCTTATGTTTAAAAACATATCTAATAAATAATTTCAGTTAAAAACTTTTATCTAAAAATGAAAGAGAAATATAACTCTATATCGTTAAAAGTTAAAAATAAATAAAATAAAAAATATTATAAATAGTAAGGGTCATTGTAAATTTATTTATATTATATAATTAATTTTTAACAAAAACGAAATTATCTATTAGTAATTACTTTTTGAAACTGATTATTTTAATGAAAAAAATCGATAAAATAACAAAAAAAAAATTTTCGATAAAATTCTAAACTACTAAAAAGTACAAACTAAAGGTTTGGTATTAACATGGTAATTTCAGAATCCAAGTAAGGGAAATCTATAGTATACATGATTACACATCAAACATAAGTTCATAGTTTATTTAAAAACATTACAAAACAATAAAACTCCATTTTACAAATACAATTTTATTACTATACAATATTTTTATGATCTATTTAGTCTGCCTTGGATTACAATGCATTTAAAAACAGCTATCTTTTATAATACGAAATTTCGTCATCGATTGACTTTGTAATGATACTTTATTAAATTTTAAATAATTTACACAGTGTTCAAAATCTATTTTCGACATTGTAAAAAAAAATATTTAGATTACGCGTGAATTCCTAAAACCAGATAAAATCGAAGTATCATATTTATTGCAATTTTCATTAATTAATTTTAAAATAAATATAAACTAGAATCAATTTAGTTTAAATAAATAAGATAAATCTCATAAATAAGATGAAGAATTTAAATTTTGTAAATTTTTTCACTTAAATAACTTAACACCATCTATCAAATAAGTAAATAGCAAATTTAAAGTCATTTAATATTCATAACTACTCTATTTTAAAACAAAACTACAATATGAGCCCCTTATTTGCTATTCTAATCATAATAAAAATGGTATCCATCTATTAAAAAAGATATTAAATAACAATTATTTTTATATAAATGTACTGTTAATTTCTTTTTAAATTCTTAAAAATATAATTTTGTAATTTTCTAGTACAAATGAAATTAATTTTTTCAAAATTTTGTAATAAATTCCAAATAGCAAAATGTATTTACATTTCCCATTTAAATATTAAACAAATATAAAATAATTAAAAATATACTGACTTAATCTAAACAAATAATATAACAATAAATTTTCCATAAAATTTTATAAAACACTGAGCTAGTAAGTTTTATTATTTATATTAACAAATAAGTATTAGTAAATACTAATTATTAGTTGTTACTACTGCAAATTTCTATTGTTACTACCTATTAATAATAATTTAGTTATATACTATGCAGGTGCAGGTAAACTCTATAAATTTCCAAATTAAACTTGAAAATCAATACAAAGTTTAGTTAAATTAAGTAATATGTGACAAAAAATATAGCGCATAACAGCAAAATAAAAAATGTTAAGAAATAGTAGACAGTTTATACTTATTGAAATATTTAAACATGTGAGGGGCAGTTAATGTTTATTGGACTACTAAAATCCAAGTATCTGATATGTTACTATATATATCTAATGCTATTACTAAAGAAAATAAAACCATTCTCAAATATCTGAGCAATAAACAAGATTAAACTATAAAATTAACTCTGCATGACATTTCAATATAATACAAATTTTCCATAATTACTCAATTAATAAGCTTACAAAAAATGTAAAATTAAAAACTGAATTTAATAAGTTACCAAATTTGTATTTAAAATATAATACTTAATTGTATTTAAATATTTTTATCATTTATTTAGCATATTCAAAATGTAATATTAAGATTTATTATATTGTCAAAAACTAACAATAATACTTTATTCCCAATCACATATTTTTGCTAAACAATATTAATGGTATACTAAACATTACTATGATTGACGCATGATTAACATTTCACTTCAAATGTTTTTAAGGTACCTAAATTTTCACATAAATGAAAATAAAAACTGATAAATGCACCCAACTAATGATATGTTATTAACGGTAATCAAATATTAAATGAACAATAACCATAAATGAAAGTCTTATGCATAACGAAAATTTAAAAATTTTAAATATATTTTAATACAAAACTTGATGGTATAAAAATTACTCGAGACTTTTTCAAATGCCTACAGAAAGTCAAAAACTTTATCAAAAGATCAATAGTAAAAGATGTTTACGAACAATATATATATATATATATATATTCTTACAATAAATATCATAGACGCTGGATAGAAATTTTGAAATAAGGAATTGTAAAAATATTTAGATATGTATATATGTTATATAATACATATATATATATATATATATATATATATATATATATATAGAACAGTCGTCGACTC
>JAIPRN010005243.1:0-11300 GCA_025469175.1 Geopemphigus sp. TES_GeoC_2020 | reverse complement strand
TATAAAAAAAAAAAAAAAAAGAAAATAGTATCGCGCGGAAACCTTTAATAACGACCTTCCGCAATAAATAATTATTCAATTATTTTCGTTTTTCTTCTCCGCGAGGCGGGCGTAAGCCATTCCGGCGCGTTTCGACCTCTGCAGGCCCGCCAACCCCCCGGCGGCGATATCATCCGTTGCTGCGACTCGCCACCATCGCGGAAAAAGAATGAACATAAAATGAACAAATAGAAAAATATACGTGCATATAAATTCGGGAGGGCCATAAATTAACCAGATAAAGTAGAACGGGAACAACACCGAAAAAGGAGCCACAAAGCCACCCGTTAAAAAGGACTTGAAAACCTCTAAATAACAAGTAGCGAACCCTTAATTCTACTTACCAGCGGCGACATTTATACGTTTTTCGAGGCCCGCGAGAAAAATATGGTTACTTATCACAGTTGCGGAACAATACCGAGACATATTTTCATCGAATATTTCACCGCGCGGTGTTAAAGGAGAACAAGAAACCCGAAACAAAAACGAAATAAAATGAGAGTGGCAATATTGCCGCCCGTAATGTATATACAATGTACCACTGTATGTAAGTTATGCCTACCGTCCGTGTTGCCCTTCAGTGACGCGTTCATCGTTACGCGCGTTCGTGTCCACGCGGTCGTTAAAAACAATAAACCACCGATTGATTACCGTAAACTCGAAAACGAATTCGACGGTCGTTTATCGTCCCGTCACGCGATACACGTATTAATGTACCGCTAATATCGGTACCGTTTCTACTCGTCGACCGATTCGTTCCCTCGGTAGGTTTTTTGTTTGGAAAACAATAACCGTTTTTGGTTTGTAATTGCCACGCGGCTATAATTACGATAATTATTATAGAAACGAGACTCGTATGTCCAGCTTAGATTACATCCGTCGTTTTCGTTACATTTTTTTGCCGCCCGACCGACGATTGCGAAATACGATCTTAATAATGCACGGTAAAATATCGTACATTTATTGGGAACGTCTGGGAAACTACGTTATATTGTATATTTGTTTAGCGCACGAATCGCCGAAAGCCACGGTAAATATTAAAATACGCGACCGTGCCCGAAACCGAAATTTCCGTTCGAAAACGATAATATTTTACGCGCTACGGGACAAACGCGCCGGCGAGGTTCAGAACCCGATCGCGAGATTCCTATTCGAAACAACGGTTGTACGGTGTGTTTCGATAAAAAAATAAACGTACGTTTCGATTGGTTTTCGGTCGGGTGAAAAAACCGCCGACGATTTTCCGTGTCTCTCGGACACGATTTTTATCAGTTACCGCCGTTCGTGACGGTGTTCGTGTTTGCCGTCGAAACGACAAACCGCTCCGTGTCCATCTCATCCTTACGTCTACCCACCGCCGGGTCCACGACGAACGCCGTCGGCTCTCGTCCGGAAACGTCTCGTGTTTGTCGTGCTTAATGAGTTTAATATGCCGTGTTTACACCTATTTCCCCGTCAAGTTGTCGGACCCCTTTATTGCGCGCGCGCACGTGTACAGAGACCAAATGTACAATTTACGCTCGATATTATATTCGATTATTTGTCTTACGACCCCCACTCGTGCTCGCGCCCACTCTCGCATATAATGTTATTGCCGAAGGGGGACTGCTTGTGCGTCTGATGTCACGGAACGCGCGCGCCCCGACGGAACCGTTACGAGAAAACGGATCGTACGTCGTTGCACTGGCACGGCTGCTGAGCATACGTCGCCTCGTGACGACAAATACGGCAAATTTTCATCGTCGCACAGTTTCGATTTGAAGCGTAGTGGAAACGTTTTCTTTTCGCGGATTTTTCGACGTCGAAAACGCGAAAACCGGAAGGTTCGAAATTATAGGATTACCGCCGATACGAAACTAGTCGGTTCACTATTTTCGATTGTGACGATGTACGGCGCGCGTATGCCTATTGGCGCCGTGAACCGAGCGAGTGCAATAGACGAATTTTAATCGCCTAATCGTTATTAGACGAATAATCGCGTTCTATTTGATAGAAGGAAATTGGGAATAGAAAACGTTACATGCCGAAAGAGACAATTTTCGTATAAAACGAAGTTTCGGCGAAGATTTCTTATTATAACTTCTTCAGTTAGAATTTTGGCGAATGTTTCAAAACGTTTTCGTTACCGACGCGGGGAAAACCATTGAAAATTCCGGAAAGCGTTAGTAAAGCGGATTTAAATTTCGAAATCTTATTTGTGAATAACAAATTTAACTTAACGTCGCGTTATGAGACGGGACGTTTTATTATTTAAAAATCTATATACCGTCAAAGTTGACGGAATCGATCGTAATAGGTTTCAACTTTATGTCCGTATATATTATACGATAAACGGTGCATTCGAAAATCGGTAATAGCGTCGGGAATATTCGACCTATAACCGTTAAAAGAGGAGTTAAAATTAAAAACGCGTTTTAAAAATGAAAAAATAAACACGGTTTCACGTAGAAACGATCTAATGACGTGAACAACCATTAACCGTAACGAAAACGAGGTAATTTAGAAAACTGTAATTATCGGACGTTTTCGAAAAGAAAACACATTTACCGAAAACTCCGAACGTTTTGAAGTTATATGCGCGTTAGTACGTGTTCACAGTCGCGAGCACGTTTTGTCCCGTTTAAAGATTTAATTATTATTTCCCGACAATCGTCCGAAATTTCAACTTTGGCTCGTATAAAATGTAACGTTACTAAATCGCCGCCGCCGTCGCGGATTGTCCGTACACGGATTTCATTTTGCCCGATCGTCGCTGGTAGTAGCCCTTTTTGTAACTACGTGCACGTCCAAATACGTCTAACGACAATACGCGAGTTGATTTACTTCGCCTTTTCTTAGACGGTTTCCACGTACAAATCAACGTCGCTTTAATATTGTTTCATCGTCTTTCCCATATCGACCGCCCGTTTTCCGCGGTCGTATTTCGCTCGTTTTTAAATACCGGCGCTTAAAAGTTTTACGCCGAACATATTTTTCGCCGCTCCGAGTGTTTCGCCGGATGGACGAATCGCTGTTCTGCTTCGCCTTCTGTCGTTTCTCGTGCCCGCGTCTAGTCGCTCGCGTCTTCGCCCGTTTTCACGACCACACGAGGCCTGTCCTTCGTATATGGCCGTTAAACGATCGCGCGCCGCTTCTAATTGCACGTTCACAGCCGTGTTTCACGGGCGAACAGCCGCCGATTTGCACGAAATACTTATATTTAAACACGTGTCTTTCGCTTTCCGCAAAGGTCGCGATCCCGTTAATTTTTCGTCGTCCGTAAATGCCGATAATTGTCCGTACGCGTGTAATAATATTCCGCGGTATTCGTTTCGCGTTAGCGACTAATTCGAGAACTCCGGGTAATCCTATTATACTTGCAAAGCTTTTGGAAGGTTTGGAATCGTCAAAAACTCGTGAATTCGAACACTGATTACCTCGCGTACCGTTTTTTCACCCTTGCTACACTAGACTATGGTTATGTTGATCGGGACGCTAACGCGATTTTTTTATAGTCGACGAATTGTACGTTTGTTAGTCGCGCGGTAATAATAATTGATCGACCGTCCCATAATATTTATCGTCCTTTCCGCGTTCACATCGCGATAACGTTTCTTTTATTCGTGTTTCTATTCCGGGTCCAATAAACGGTCCCTTCTAGGTATTCTGAACAACAAATATACTACTTTCGTATCCTTTCGTCGGCGACCTAATTATCGAACTACTCAATAGACCGACACGACGAGGTACTTATCCGACTTTTCGTTGTAAAATGTACGTCCCGATTTAAACGAGCACAATTATCGTTTATGCACCCTGCCGTCGTCATATTAGGCGTAACTTCGTGAACAATATTTAAGTTCAAACGAAATATCGTCACGGAACGACGCGTGACCGTTTACTCCGGGCCGACGACGGTAAATGTTGCGCGACGACGGACGTGTTGAACGACGTGCGTTATCGTTATTGTACGCCAATATACCCGACCTAACCTTTAATAAAATGTAATTGTAGTTCGCGTCGGGCATCTCCCCGTCTGTCGATCCGTCCGTCGCGGTTGTTGTAGGTTCCTGCGAGGTCCGTGGACGGCCAGGAGCGCGGTTAATGATTGTGAGGCGGCGGGCACGGGGTCGGCCGGTGGCTGTTTGTTTCGGCCGCCCGTCGGTGGTCATAGGGGGTGAAAAATTAAATAAAATGTTCCGGTAGGCCGAGGGGAGCGACGGCGTGTTTACACGTGTACGAGAATAACGCGGTTAGTTTCCGAATAAAAGCGTTATCGTGTAGAATAATGGAAGTTCATATGAAACTTAGGGTTTGTGACCCAAGGCTCGTACAGACGTGGGACCCGAAATATTGTCGGGACCCTCTCGGGCCGGTCGCCATCGTTGGTTCTCTCTCACCATATACGTATGTTATATATATATATTAGTAAATATATAAACGTATAAATATATACGCGCACGCGTTCGTGGCAAAAAGCTAACCGGGTAATTAAATTAGCGCCAAAAAGCCCGCAGTCATTATCTTTTATTTCGCCTGATATGCGGCCAAAGAGAAAATGGTTTCGTTCGCCGGCAGCGTTCGCGTATACGTGCGCGCGTATGAATACTGTAATATAGGCGCGCACGCCTCGGTTTTAAAAAAAAAAAGCCTTCGGTAAAGTATATATATAAATTGTATTCGAAGCGAACCGTGAAACGGTCAGGGGGAGAAAACTGTAACGGGTAGGGGAATGCACGAAAAAAAAGGGAAAAAGAAACGTCGTATAAATCGGACACGGCCAACAACGGGCGGGTCGGTCGATCCGTCGGAGACTAATCAGCGCGTTCATTTAAACGCCGACGAGCTGCGGCGGCGGCGGCGGTTCCCGCGATACGAATCAATAGCCCCGCCGACGTTGTTCGCGCCGATTTGAACGCATCGATCGTTCCAAACGTTTATTATAATTACCGTTAACGAAGCCGGCCGTTTCGTTTACGCGCGTCAGAGCGCCCGAACCCGCCGCACGTATTGTATAAACGGGACGACGTTTGCCCGTCGTCGGCGTCCACCGAATTCTGTTCCACCGTTCACGGCGGCCCGGCGAATAGTGCCGGAAAAAAGCGGCTAGTCTCGTCCGTCGTGAGAATTCGTCACGCCGAACGCCTTCGTACCGGCGCGTACGTAGCGGTTCGAATTTTTCGGAAAATTTCCCGTGGTCGAATTTCACGACGATCGTGTCCCCGCGGTGGCCGATCGGGCCCAAGACGTCCGGCGCGGCAAGGGGCCGGACAACTACACGTACGACGCGTGCGTCCCAACGGACAATGCGACCCGGGGAATGAAAATGGCCGAACACCGTAAACAAACGATAAACCGACGTTACTTCAACGGCGATTGTATATTATCGTTATGGCGTCGGCTCGGCGTTAAATCGTTTCCTAACGCGTAAATCCGCGCGCGCGTTTCGATTATCCGGCCCGTTCGAGCGCGTAAAATATCCCGCCGTAATTACTATTCGTATTAATAGATATTCGTTAATTATTCTCGTTTCTACGTTTTTCGGGCGCGTGCCGCCCGCGTTCATTGCGTTCGTCCAAAACGTAACGACGGCGTCGCGAGAAATCGTTTTCCGCCGTGCTTTCCCCCTCAGCCCGGTATCGTTATCGTCGTTTAATCGCGCGGCGACGCGTTTCACAAATGATTATAACACCGTCGCGCGCCTAGGGCCGCGTATCATATCGGAATGTTCTCATCGGGTTCCCGGGGTTTCTATTCATTTTCGTGGCCCACATCTTTAGCGACGCGACATCTTTCGACCGCGAATTCGCGACCATCGTTCGTCTCACGTAGCCGCGCACGTCATTATTATTATTATTATTATTATTATTAGGTAGCGTCTCGATTCGTTTTTACTAGTCGTTCGATGACGGCCAGTTCCGTTGTACGACGATTATCTTTCACGCAGTTACGTTTCGGTCGGTGAAACGTTCGCGTTTAGATTTCACTAAACATTTGTCGGGGGACGTTAACGACGTCTACGTACGTTTCGAAATTAAAAAAAAAAAATTCCGCGGATTTTCGTTTTTTATTACGGCGTTCGAGGTTTTCGTTTTACGTCTTGTGTTTGGATTATCGTTGTTCGTCAATTCGGGCTTATTGTCGTCGTTTAAATTATTTTTCACCGTCAGGAAATATTTAATTGTTCACTATTATTTGTGCATCGGGTGTATTTCTTCTAATCGCGATTATCAACCGAAATAGTTTTGTTCGCCCCCCCTCCTCCGACTTGTTCGGGTTTACGTTTTTTTAAATAAAAAAAAAAACGGCGTGCTTCATCGAAGACCTGACGTCTGGGACGTTCGCGGAAAACGAAACGCGTAGCGCCCGTAAAAAAAAATTCCAATTTATTCGCGCAGCGTCATCGACGATACGCGCGGTTACAGGGCACTAGCGAGGTAGTACGCGAAAGTTTCCGCTCTCCAAATTTAATTTCGACGTTTCGCCGTTCTACGTAAGGAAAATACGGGTAACGTCGGCCCCGTTTATGTTGAAAGGTCGCCGGGGCTGAACTGCGCGGTGAATTTTCAACGCCTACGTCGAAGTCGAAATAACCGTTCTTTTATTTAGCGCGTAACCTTCCGCGTAGAGCGATGGCCCGTGCGACCGGGGGAATTGTAGATTACGGACGGCGCGCGCGTACGCGGGATAAATAAAAGGAAATCCGACGCGCCGCCGATTGTTCGGAAAATGGTTTAAAGCGAACATGTCCGAGCAGTGTCGACGTCCGGTTACGTATGGCCGTCGCGCAATTCAAAAACGATTAGCCTCGACACCGACAACGTACCGCTACAATAAATGTCGATTCGCGAACGCGACAGAATCGAACTCCAGACTTGGTATACAATACGTGGTAATGGATTGGGCCGTCCAACATGGGCTGTTACGTTCGAAAAAAGGACGGGAGAACTAACGGAGTGGTCGTCGTCGTCACCGGACGAACGTTCCAACAGTCGAATTTGGCCGGTGTTCCGTATATCGTTAAACGTCGGCGCGCGCGGAATTATCGAAATAAGCGTTTTTATACGCGGACAGTTTTAAATCAAATATAGAGGCCGTTTTCGATTCTAAATCGTTTTGTAATATCGATATCGAACAACGCGCAACGAACGATCGGAGAGACGTATTTCATTACTTAGCCGTACGTACGTTTTCGACGAATAAAATACGAAAATATTCACCATTCGTTTACGACCATGTGATATTCGTAAAAGGTAAAAGGTCGCGCGTGCTCCTTTCGACGGGTTTTTTAGATTCGTATAAATTTGCAGGGTCCCGGTTCGTACATATTTGCGCACCTCTAGTATACCATATTGTTCTAAATCTGTCCGGTTTCGTTGCCGACCAGTCGAACATAATTATCGTCATATCGCGAGTAGGCAATTGCGTTACACCGATGTCTCGTCTTGTGCGATCGGTGTCCATCTCAGCTTCGCCGCCGTGCATTCGTGGACGCGTATCGATTTTATTGTTCGTCTAACCGCATTGTCGGTGTTCGCGGCGTCGTAATTATTACCACGGAATTATTACGCTATTGGCTAGAAACAAGCGAAATTCGGGTACACGTACAAATGAATCGTCGAAATGAATCGGCGTCGATTACGCGGGCGGTGGCCCGCCGGCCACGGAACGCGTTAAAAGTCGAAAAATAACTGGGCGTAAGTTATTCGACGCGCGTTCGTGGACGTTTATTTTAAGCGAACGCGTATTGTGCGTCGTCGTACCCGATAATCACGGCTGACCGCTGTCGGAACTAGGCGCGGAAATATTCCGAATGTTCGTTGGGACGCGTGGGGTAGGGACGAAAGGACAGGCCGCATTGTCGGGAGGAGTATCGTTTTATCGAGAAGAAAAGACCAATTTCCCGAACGGACGCTTATACACATATATGTTATATACATTCGAGCGCGTTGTGTTGTCGATATATTTTTGGCGAAACAAAAACGTCTTAAACGCAAACATAGCAAAGGAGGAGAGAACGAGCGCGAGAAAAAGTGTATGTGTATAGATGGATGGATAGATAGATACACACACACACACACACACACACACACACGCATTGACGAGCGCGCGCGGAAAAGAGCGAGAAATGTTATTTTAATCGAACGTACGCGGGAAATGATAGCGCCACGTGCGCAACGTCGGCGAAAACAGTCGGGTGGGTGGATGGATAAGGGGGGGAGCGCGACACGCAGATTGAGTTTTCGAGAACGCGCGGGGGTTCAGAGAAGGACCGTGTGTAACGGGGAGGCTAAACCGGGAGACACGGTGTCAATGAAGGCGGTAGCGTCGGGGAAGATTGATTGCGCGAAAACTGTTACAAAAGGGATCCGCCGCCGTGTGTTGTTGCCCGCGTCGGCTTATACGTACGACACAGACGCCGCGCACCGTGGCCGGGCCGGACTGAGACGGTCCCTAAGTCTGTTCGGGCTCTCTTCACGCACTAATTCGCTCGCCGTCGTCGTTATCGTGGATTCGGCTAACAGATTGCCGCACGATCGTTATGCGATTACCGCGCGCGCACACGCGCGCATTAACGGCACGAGCCCGTCGCTTTTGTTCGAATCATTTCTCGTGGCCCGGCCGTTCTGATCGACGAAACGCGCAATATCGTTTTACATACGACGCGTACACGCCAGACGGTGAGTTCGATATATCCACCGTGGAAATTCGACAATAGCCCCGAAGACTATCCGGCCCTTCGCGCGGTACAATTAAAACGCCCAAATTATCGGGACGTGTATTCCGTACATGGTATATTCCGTAGCACGTTTCGTACGTCGAACGTATTTTCTTAACGATACGCGCACGTCGCCGGCACGATAGAAACGTTCGTATTATTACGGCGATTTATTCGAACGAAACGCGCGCGCGTACTACGTCGTCGTTACTATTGTCGATACAAATTCGGGAAAATAATTGCGTTTCGTATTCATTTTTCTTTTACCGTTTTCGCTCGTTCCGGTTTAAGAAAAAACGTTTTTGTGTTCCGGGGGACACCCGGAACGTGGAACGTTTCATTCCGCGCTTTTTCAACCTTTAACACTGTCAAATGTCCGGTAGTAGTAGTAGTAGTAACGAATTCGCATTCCGTCACAGCCAGTGTTGCCCGTAGATTTGAAAATTGGTTTCTTTCGCGCGTTCCATTTACAAACGCGCTTCTTTTTTTTTTGTATCTCGTTATTTATTTCCCATAGCCTTATTTCTCTTTGTCGTAACCCATATACGGAGAACGCCAAACGCAGCCCGTACAATTTTGCGCGGCGTCCGTCATTATTAACAATTTACTCGACACGTACTGTCCTCGAAAAACGACGTTAAATATCTATAAATAAACCACGTTCGGAAATGTCCACAAGCGACACTTTACCCGAATCCAATCTCGCCGTTTACGATTTTCAATCATGCCGCGGCTTCGGCTACTTTTGTACGTAACGAGTACGTGTATTCCTGTCGTTATTATTACTATATACGTGCGTTGTTTTTATAACGGTCGACGTGCGTCGTTCTTTAGTTTTCGGAAAGTTTCCAATATACGCATTATTCGATGGGGTAGTGTTCGTACATAAATCGTTGCGCGGAGAATGATTAACCGATACGCGGAAACTTTATTAATCACGACCGTTTTTCTCGTATCGATTGTTGAACGTGACAATTTCCTGGCTCTTCGGGGAACCGACAAATAATTAATACCGCGTTAGTTTTTAAAAAATCGATTTTACTTGGAAATTGGGGGGGGGCGATAACGTTATAGTCCGCGTTTGTTTTTTAAGACGACCGAATATGCTAATCGTTTCTGAAGTATTGAAATTCAGGCGATGTACTTGATTTATTTTATGCGCGTTTTGTAAAAGGGTGGGAATAGAAAACGTTTTTTTTTTTTGTACAGAGTAAGTGGCGAAGAAAAGGTCGCGTACAGTGTCGCGCGCGTAAATAAATTTGTTTATCATTTTCGTGGAAAGTATCGATTTTTTTATAAATTTAAACGATCGGTCGATTGACGCGATTACTATTTTGAGAAAAAATTTTGGAGTTTGCACGATTTTTACTCGAGAGCACACAATATTAGCTATTTTCGTTCCACGTTTTCTCCATTTAGATCGCTTAATAGCATTAACAAGGGGTGATTGAAAAAATTCTATCTGAATAAAATTTCACGGTGATTTCGAATCTGTTTTCATAAATTTTATCGGATTTTTAGGTTTCTCCGTCCGATTGACATAAGATTATTACGATCATTTTGGGCAAAACAGCGCACGGTATCCAGTCGCTTTTTAAATAATAATAATATATATATATATTATATGTATATTACGATTGTAAAGTAATATGTTTCAATTAAGTTTTCAGTTTTACATTTATAAAGTTTGCGCTTACAATAAAAAAATTACGAATATAAATTTCGAGTATCGAACGCTGCAAATTTTGTGATCTATACAATCGAAAATATTATTTTACGGAAACTTTCTTTATAAAGCGTCAGTTACTAAATGTACGCCGAACAACGGTAGTTTATTAAAGGCACACGTTGCAATCGTCAGTGAACATTGCAATTGATACGACAAACGTAATTTTAAACAAATGTTGTAGTTTACGACAATAAAGTACGTTCGGATTAACGTATTAGACGCGAATGACTCGCGGCGGTAGCTTTATATTTAGCGATTTCTTTTTTTTCGCATTTTCGAAATAACGTATCCGACGTCGTTACACCGCGTAAACATTGTTTTTTTAAGTACGCGCCTAAAAAACTGTTATAAGTAACGGGATTATTTTCGGCCGCTAATAATTACCGTTTTATCAGCGCGAAAGGTCGGTAAACAATTTCGTGTTGTAATGCTTAACGAGATTTACGATTAAATGTTCGAGCGGTTGAATGAAAGAAGCCAAAGGTCTGGTGAACGAGAAAACTGTATTAATTTTTCGTCGTTGTTTCGGAGTTCCTCGTAACGTCGTGAAATATCAATACGTTCGAAATATCGTAAAATTCGTCGGCCCGACGATATTTCGAGACCCAGAATAAACTTTTCTCACACGAGACCTTTATCGATCGTTCACAAAGTTACAAAGCGCGAGGAATCGCCGCGAACGTTTGCGGTTATCGCGAAATGCGTGGATAATTTTAACTCGATGGTAACATAACGCGATCAAAAAAAAAAAAAACAAATACACGTTTTCGAGCATTTTTGTTTAAAACGCGCGTAACTACCAAAAATATCGTTCGTTAGATTGTCTTACGCGAG
>JAIPRN010005242.1:0-11300 GCA_025469175.1 Geopemphigus sp. TES_GeoC_2020 | reverse complement strand
TCAATTCAATTTTTTTTTTGTAAAATATTTAATTTCAAAAAAATTTTTTATATTATATCTATGGAGAAAATTAAACAATTGTTACATATTTGGTATATTAAAATTAATATTTTATTTTATTACCTTGAAATTTAAATAAATATTAATTAATTTTGTACAGGTAGGTAGAAATTTGTCTTCTATATTTGGGCCCTGTATGTTTATTTACTATAAAGTGATTTTGAAACATTTATTTTTCTTCAAATCTTATGCAATAAATAGATGATGTCTAGATATTAATTTTTTTTTCATAACCCGTTCAAATAACTCTTGTCATTTGTTATTCATATAAATATAAATATTAATTAAATAATATACAAAGTTAGCCTTATTAGTTAGAAGTGTTAAAAAGTCTTGCGAGCGATATATACATTTACATTTGAGTTCCTATATTGTTTAAAGTATGAACATAAATTGTATTATGACATCTTATTATTTCGTTTTGATACAAAATAGAAAATTAAAATAAATTTTCATCTTTTAATTAAATAATTTTTGTTTCACCCGACTGCTCAAGTACACAAGACCTTGTCACTAGATAATTTGTTTTGTTCAGATAGTTACGCACGCATTAATTTTACCATTAATTGCACAGCTCGCAGATTTTCGTCGCTATATATATAATTTAAATAATTTCTTTTGAGGAGGAAGCTAGAGACCTGCTGTATATCTTTATTTAAAAATTAAATTCTCGACTGCATGCGGCTTAACAAAAAGTGCTTAAAAATTATATTCGTACTCATTCTGTTTCAAACGCTTCATTTTCGGTTTATCATAATGTTATAATGTATGTTAGATACCTGAGATACATTTTTTTTTTATAATTAAGTCGTATTCGAGAAAATATAAATTACACGTACGTCGTACCAAATTTAAAAAAATTATGTTTAGTTATAATATAACTAATTCTCCTATATAGAAGATATTACTTTTTAAATATTATATTGACCAAATGTTGTTTCTAGATTCCACGATATTCGATATATTATATGGTTTTCGTCGGTTGGGCAATTTACAACAAATTTTAATAACGATTGTTTTTTTCGAATAACTTCGTAAAACGTCACAATCGACTCGGCTTAAAAACTTACTATATCCAGTGGAAAAAAAATTGAGATAATTTTCCACCAATAATTTTTATATCTTGTTTTTTTATACAGTAATGTACGAAAATAGCAAACACCATATTATATTTGCCTTTTATGGTGTAGTAGCAGTTCGTACGTGGTAAATATGGTCATTAAACCGTCGTCAATATGATTTACTGCAGTTCGGTACGGTACTTACAATATTTGCATTCGTCATTTTTTAAGCACTTACACGTCCGTCACATTTATCCGAATTATGCTTACATACAGATAAAACAAACTTTCTGTATAATTATTTAAAATTTTTTTTTTTAATTTTCGTTAATATTGACAACAAACAAAAAGCGACGCCTCTAATAAAACATACCAACATTATATGTATAAATATAATAGACAAATATCGTACTGCATTTTCGTATTAACTGACGAATTCGATTTTTAGAAATTATTTTTTGTGTACTGTATCTCATTATTCATTAAGTGACCATCCCGTTTTCGTAACTAATTATTCCGTATAATATTAGGTAATGATAAACCGTATGTTTGTATACATTGTACAGTGTGTATTTGTGTTCACAAGTCTTAACTCATGTGCTCGCCGACGCCATGTTTTTGCCCGTCTGATGCATCCTGCGTGAAAACGGTATATACATTTATACACACACACACACACATATACACATAATACGTTAGAGGGAGAACAGTTTAATATTGGTACGTTTATTTATTTTTTTCGGTTGGCATTTTTCCCCACAGCTGTAGTTGCAATCGTGGACAAGGCAGATGTCTCGCTCTCTTGCTATATCGTTGCACGTTATTGTTACACATATCGTTAAATAACTGGTCCACGGGCGTAACAATAGAGGGTGACTGGAAAACACATTGATTTTAAGTAACGTTTCAGTTGAACAGAAATAACAATCTTAGGCGTATCGTTCCTTGCGTATTGCTTACAATTTCCATCTTTGGAAGCTACCAAAGAATAAATAGTTTGGTTGTCTAATCATTGTCGTGTGTGTGTATATATATATATGTATATATAAATCCGAATAAGTACCGCAAAATGAATGTTCGAGCTATTTTTTCCAATTTTTGCGATCTACCCGCATCATTGTCATCTCTCAGAAAACCTATATTACTATATCAGCTATTTTCAAAATTGAAAATACATATTATAACGTATCGTTAAATGTAATTTAATTCCTCGGAACAACGTTTTTTCTAAACAGAAATTGCGCGAAAAAATATATTTTGTGAACGATTAAAAATGAAATAAATCAAATACCTTGAAGTTTTATACGTATACATCGCGTAAATAAAGTAGTATTTTATAGATAGAAAATACTGAAACACTTCGCTTTGTAATAATAATGATAATTAATAATTCGTAATCAATGGCGGCTTGTCCTGCTTTAATTTTTCAAACAGACGTCGTGACGGTCGCGCCAATTTAGTATTTCTATTTAATTTTCCGAGTGCGGTATTGAAACGAATCTTAACCGATAAACTATATCATTTTCGATTGATCGGGAAGTAATCTTCAATCTAGGATGACAAATCACCACGTTTAATAGAATTCCGCGTAAAATATATAAATTCCAATACGTCGAAACGTATTTAAAAAAACGTCCGCTTCAATGGATTCCAACTACTTGTTGAATCGGCCGCGGTAGCTAAAAAAACGTGTATTTAATAACGATCGTCGTAAATGCACCGACAAAGTCTGATTGTCACGTTCGTGTTAAACCGATAATAATAATACTATTCTAATAGGTCGTGACGCCGTGGTGTTTGAGACGCATCGGCCTTTTTTCGGACGCGATTTTATTCGAACAAAAATTTAGTCTACGGCTTTACGAACATCGTGTCCCCACCATTGCGTAATAATTACGACGTGAATTTTTATTTTGAACGGTGAGGGTTTCACGCGCGCGCGCATGAACACGAAAATGTATTACGAGCCGGCCCCTCGTTGCCGCCAATACAAAGCAAGGCGGGGTCGGCGTTTTTGTTCTATCGATTTCGGCGGCGCGGGCGTTCGTTGCCAAAGAACGAAGTATATCCTATATAATAAATACAGGAGTGTGGCTGTACACCGTGCGCGGCGCGCGTTTTGGCCAATTCGTATTATAGTACGAAATTATTGCACGGTTCGCATATCCAACGGAGAAGATTTGTAAATCGACGGACGCGACGTTTTAAGCGCGTCAAATTACCGAATTACGTTGTACGCCATTAAAAATTTTACGCGAACAACAATTTATCGAACAATATGTCGCGTGTACTTCTAATTTCGGATTTTTAAACTTGAACATTGTCCGCAACCTATTTATTCCATTTTTTTCGAAAATTCGGACGCCAATATATTTTTTATGTCTAGAGGTACATCTTTATTTTGAAATTACGAAATAATCATAATTATTACTTAATTTTAAATTACAGTATCGAAACGTTTTTCGAATGTTCCGCTACTGCGATGGCAAACACGATTATTTAAGAAAATATTGCTTTTTATAGTCATTGTAAATAATAACTGGAAATGTCGGGCAGTGTCAAAAAATTTTATGGACCGATTTAACGTATTATTTACGCGACGACCGTACTTTTAAAAACATTTTTACCTACGTTCCCTGAAAATATATTTTGTTTATTGTGTTAAAAAACAGTGTAACGAACCTTTAAGTTTACTACGGATTCAAAACCGTATTATAAGAGTTGGACGAATAAGCTATATGTTAACCGTACGTCCCGTAATATAATAATTTTTTCGAGTTGTTTATCGTAAATATAATTTCGACACGTCATTATTATTCGAAAACGTTATATTTTAAGAAATAATATATATAAAAGCATATCCGTCATAGACCCAGCCAATAGATGTGCACCATATATAGATTGCATCCTTCGACGTAATAAACAAAACAATAATAATAGTTTTTCAGTCGTAATAAAAAAATGCGCACCAATTTCGCGATCAAAATAACCGGGTTTTTTTTTTATTTCGCAAATGAGTTATATGCACCGACACGAAAATAAACGAATATTTAAATACGCATGAAATCACGTTTGGTACTAATTTGTAAATTTACGAAGTCCGTAGAATATTCAAAGTTCACTTACAACTCGTTAAAAATTTGGTCTGAATTTCTAAACGACCTAAACACGTTCTAGGTTATTTAAAACTAACAGGATTTCTACTTTATGAGTAATATGGTAATAATAATATGGTATCGGTAACTCGCCATTGCTTTATTACCAATATTTAGGAACTCAAAGTCAAAGTTGGTATTTGATCGCGAAAAATCGATTGTTTACCAACCACCGTGTACGGTGAAATTTTAATTTTTCCGTGGAATAAATGACGCTCGTATTTAGTTATACGCCCAACGTATTTGTAACGTACACAAAGTACGTAGGAATTACAATTATCTGACATCAGCAGTGTAATCAGCGTAAAACAATATTTTTTATTACTCGTATAGAAAAGTACATATGTACATATCGAAAGTATTTTTGAAACGCCCGCGATCGAAATTCGATCATTTTACGACGCTAGTGCCGAGTTCGGTGGATGTTGTTGATTGTAATAAGTAACTTGACCAACTCGAGTGAATTTGTACGTCGTAAACGTCGGGTTTTTAATTTTACGTATTATCGAACGCCGGTCACTGACAAATCCTTCGTTTATGTATTGGACTAAGGGAAGGGTGCGTCGTCCCCGTGAGGAATATTTTACGCGGATCTTTCGTAAAACGTATAGGATCCCTGTGTAAAAAAATCCCAACACCAAACTTACGAACGACTGTAAATGTTTCGGTTTCCCGGAAACACGCGGATAACGCGGCGATCTGTATGACCTGATCAGTACACATAATAACGTATTGTATCGTGTCGTACTTAAACGTCGTGCATTATTACGCAACCTCCGACGTGCTCTTTTATCTGTTTTTTCTTCGATAATATTATCGGTTGCCCGTCGTTCGCACGGTCGTATAATAAACGCGTGTTCTATCCCTATGTTTGGTTTTCGATTGAAAGCTAGTTATTTAATTCACACTATACACGTTCATAATTAAATCGTTTTTTATATAATCGACAGTCTTTGTTAATGTATCCTGGGTTTTTAGGGACAAAAGTGAATGATCGCCATATACACACACATATATATATATATACACGATTAATTTGTCGAACGCGGCGCGAGTCTGAAAATAAAACGGATTACGTAATATTTATCGGCGGACGTGTCCGTTCGATATTGTTGTGTATCATCGACGTGATAACAAACGCCTTTAACCCATTTTCGTAAAGCCAAACGAAAACGACGCATATGCTGTTACGAAGTAATTTTGCAAATACGGCAAACAAGTAAAGGTAACAACGAATTGTTTACTCTCTCGTTTAATAGATTTTTAATATTTCGTAATCGGACATTCGTCTCGTAAACGTGAACCGTAGTAAATTCTTCGGCGATTTTCCATCGGGAAATACGTGTCACACAAAATGCGGACGAAAAAACATTGCCGGAGTCTCGGGCTTGTTCGGTGCGTACAATGCGGCGGCGTTTTGCGCGAGTATCGAAATTGGAAAGCGCGATAAGCAGCCGTGATAGTGTGCGCACGTATATGAGGAGGTACAGGTCGTAGTTTGGATTATTTGCCGCTCGCGGCAAAATGCCATTCGAGTTTCACGCGACCATTTTTGGGGACGTTGGGATCGACTTGGAATGACGATGCAAAAAACCGCGAAAATCTTAGTGTTTACTATAGTCGTTTATCGTAAACGTGCATCCGGTAGATAACACGCCACGACTTCACGATACCGCCGCCGCCGCGTTAATTAACGCGAACGATTCTAAATACATAATATATATGTCATTAGGCGTTTGGGCGTGTCGCCGAGTCCACGCTATATGCCCCTTCCATTACGTACACGGGCCACCAAGTACCGGTTTCGGTCATTTACGACGGACTTTTTTTTCTTTTAATTCTCTCGGCCCGTTGAACGGGTTCGCGCGGTTAGGTTAACCTTTACGCGGAGATACCACGGATAAAATAATATACCCGTGGACCGGCCGCCGTCACGAACCGAATCCCCAGCGAACAAAGGAGCGACGGAATAATAATACCGAAACGTACGAAAATATCGGCCCGCGAACGTCGTCGCCGTTGCTCAACGGCACGGAACAATAACGAACGGGCCGACCAAAATGGACGTCGTCTAACGATAGGCATCTGGCGTTTGTCGACGGTACGAACGACGGCGGCGACACAATAATAATAATAATAATACAACTACGTTGCCTTCTCTACGCGCCGGGTCGTAATATTCGTCGGTGCACCGCGCCCGTGGCGTCGTCGACCAAACGTTCGTCGTATTTACACGAACGTACCCAGCCGGGCCTCTCGCGTCCCCTCCGGCCACCCCGCCCGTCTATGCTCACCATTTATACCGCGGTCGCCGTCGCCGAGTGAACAACACTCGCTCCGCCCGTCCACCGCCGAACCGACGCGTTCTCATTCGCCGGTTTTTTTCCCCCCTCAGCCGGTCGCCGCATACCCGTTCGGTCGTGGTCGCCGACAATTGTGTCTGACGCGGGCGCTTCGTACCGCGTTCAACCGCCCGTCATATCACTATTTTGTACCACCATCAACCGTTCGCGTTCTCTGTGTACTCTCGTCGCCGTAGTTTATCGCGTATACGTAACCGAACGGGTGGCTGCCGTCGTCCGACGTGTGAACACTGACGAGAACACGCTTGTTGTCTAACGCGAGTACACCACTGTGTGAGTATGCGTTTTCGGGACGACGAACAATTTAAGAAGTTGCGAAACGC
The DNA here is from genome assembly GCA_025469175.1 of Geopemphigus sp. TES_GeoC_2020. Taxonomy (NCBI): domain Eukaryota; kingdom Metazoa; phylum Arthropoda; class Insecta; order Hemiptera; family Aphididae; genus Geopemphigus; species Geopemphigus sp. TES_GeoC_2020. The sequence continues at coordinate 4,338 of JAIPRN010005242.1, read as the reverse complement.
GGCCGCGGTGCTGTTTCCGAAATGACGTTGCTACCGCGCGCGCGCGCGCATTCTTTGTCACCCGTACACTCTTCCGGAAACGCTCGCGCGCCACATTTTGCGTATTACGCGGCTTAATAAAAATTAAGCACCCCCGTGGCGTTTACGGAACGGCCCAAACATGCTCACCGGACGTTCCAACGGCGGTAAAAACGCGTACAAAACCGTTTTCGCCTTCGCCATCGGATATGGCGATATTTGTCGTTCGCCTGCGGCGACGGCAACGACACCTGATCGTTGTTGTCGTCGTAGTCGTACCCGGTATACTGTTCGAATTTAAAATGAAACACTTTCAAATTGGACCGTTTTTACTACAATCTACAATCCCGTTATAAAATGTTTATATTTAAACGATTTTAAAATACTAAAATACTAAATTTACCTACCCGTAATTAATTATTACGCTCGCCGATCGGTTGTTTACGGTTTTTTCTGTCCACATTTTTCCGTTCATTTTACAATGCAATTCTATTGTGAAACGTTCGCCTATTTTTTCTTTTACGCACACACACATATACATGTACGCGCTTACACGCACATTCGTGTCCTAAGTACGTGTACGAATAATACATTTATTATTCATTTTTCGTCGTCGTTATACCCGCAAATAATTTTTACTAATCGTGAATTCGAATTGCGTGTAAAATGCTCGCGAATTGACCGTCGATATCTACGGTTTTGTTTTATTTAAACAAATACTCGGATTGTAATTCGACCACGATTTTGTTATAATTACTCCCATATTGATGTGACGCGTCTATTTAAACGACGTTGTAAATTATAATTCTATTCGTATTCGCTGTAGTTTTAAAAAAGGTAAATAGTCGTGTCGCGTACATTTTCGACGTTGAACACACGCTTATTTCCAGATTTATCGTCGTAAACAATAAGTGTTGTTGTACTCTACTCGTTAACGGATTAATTGTTAAGTTTCAAACATGAAAGATTTATTTTATACCAAACTACCAAAATTCAATACTAGTCGAGAGAAGAAATCGTGATCGGTTAACGTAACCAACATTGACCGAATTAAAACAACAAAAACGAGTATTCGTTTACGATTAAATGACAATTTTCAATATTTGAATAAAGCACTCTTGCATATTCTATGTAAAGTGATTATTGTTTTCTAATTACATATCGTTAAAGATTCGTAAAACCTTTTTTGAAAAACCATTTTATTATTATTATTATTATTATTATTGTTAAACGCTACAACATGATTAGTAGTTTGCAAATGAATCGCGATCGTTGCGTATTGTCGGTATTGAAATCGAATCGAAATATTCTCGTTTCGAGTAATTATGTTACCGTATTAAATTGTAATCCGATCGATTAATTACAATCGTGGTTTTAGAGTCGAAAGATGTCCGAACACGTTAATGTTGTTAGCGGGGGCGAATCAGTCGACCGTGTCTCGCAGAAGCAGCCCCCCGAGGATTTGAAAAAACTGTCGGTGGATTCGGCGAAAACAAATTTGCCGGAAATGAATTCCGACGACGAGGAGTCCATCGTTACTATTGGCGAAATTGGTGTTGACGAATACTTCGACGATGTTTTTTGCGGAAAACGCTTGTACAAGGAGACCACCATTTCGGACAAAAAAGCTGAAGGCACGTCATCATTAGGTGATGGCACCGTGAACAGTAATTCGGATGTGAACCAAACACTCGGGGTCGTTGTGCCACAAGAAAACGACGGCTCGGTGGTTGCTGCCAAGTCCGAAGTAGTTATTTCTCCGCGTGAGTGTTCCAAATGCACAACAAATACGTGTAGTCGTCGATTTCGTTCATACAGAAACCGCTACGGAATTGGTTTTTTGTGTTTCAGCTGCGCAGAAAACTCCCGCTGTTGTTAAACCGATCGTCGTCAGTACCGAGAACGTTACTGGCAAAAGGAAGCGTCCCAATAATGACCAGGGAAGGCTTCCGAACTCTGAATCCGTTGCCTCCCGTCTCGTAAGTGGTTGATTGGTCGACAAACATATCTCGGTTTTATAATAGAATCTTTTGCCGGTCGATTTCTTCGTAAAAATAATTCGTACTGCGTCCAACGGATACCCTCTTTGCGTCCCTTTGCATAAATAATTACGCGAATTCAAATTACGTTTAGCCCATATCGCGTTGTATTCGTGACGACAAAAAAAATATATATTTAATTTCGATTAAATTCAACGACAGTTGCGCTAATAAAATTGATACGCGAAAATAATTTTGTACGTTCGTAAAAAATATATTCGCCTTGATTTCGGGCGGTAAGACGACCGCGTAAACGTTTTTAGTTCGGAATATAAAGTGTACGTTCGATTAACGTAACGAAATAAGTGAGTCTTTATTTTCAGAACCCAAACCCGAGCGTCGAATTAAGCGTATTGAAAGATTTCGGTATTGAAGCACCGTCGATTTTTTATGAAATTTTCTTGCAGGATAAACATTTATTGTTAGAAGACAATTTTGTAAGTTTTTGTTGTTTACAATACGATTTTATACGACTGTCATTAACACGTTAAATTTGTTATTCAGATTTTAAAATTGCCGGCTGATCCGACAGTTTATGAAATTTTGACTAATTATTCGCGCATCAAGATGGCGTAAGTGAATATTTTTTTTATTATGCATGATGGCATTTTCTGTACAAATGGGGTTTTAATTATATATTATAATATTATAATTAAAACTAGCATGAAAATTGTCTCGATATTTCTTAATTATATTAAATAAGTAAAGAAAAAAATTTTTTTTTCAAATATTACCAATAATTATTAATTATGATTATTAGTGATTAAATATTAATTATTAGTTATGATATACTGAAATTTAAACCATATTGTCGTCACGTTTTTAGAAAAGTTCTTACATGATTTAAAGTAAACAAAACGATAATTTTTGGGTTTATTTAAAAATCTTGACATTTGTATGTGGGTTTATTATATTAAATATTTTTATAAAGCCCTCATCGGTCACTCTTTTGTAATATTTTATATTTTTACGTTGCTTATAATACTTGTTTTATTTTCAGTGATACTGACATTTTGGATATGGTTTTGGAGACATTCGATATGGCTTTACCAAAGTGGTGTCTATATCGTATTGAACTGTTGCAGTATGAAACTGTAAGTAAATGTTTTATTTCTTGTTATAATTATATATATATATATTTATTTATTTAATTGAAAAGAACTTCTCGTAAATTTCTTTTATTATTTATATCTACAGATAAAACTATATTGGACTAAAAATAACTTAACAAATTTGGTAAGGAATTTTTACTCTTAACCTGAGATATTTTTGGTCAAAGGAACCAATAACAATAACATTCGGTGGGAAATTTTCGAGTATCTATTTTGAGCGAGCGTTTTCATTTAATAATCACGTTTAAAAATGTTTTTATATATAATTAATTGCCAATTGAATCCTATATTTTACGTAGAATTTGTCGTTCTAATTGTTTCAGCTTCAATTCCCTAATTCATCAACCAACATTCTGTCATTTAAAGTCTATTTTTTGTATTTCTCTAGGTTTTTTTAAATATTTCTATATTTCATACACGTTTATATATCATATTAAATACATTTTATAAAATGGTAAAAGTTTTCAAAAAATTTTTTTTTTATAAAATTGTTAAAAAATTTATTTAAATTAAACCGCGTCACTGACTCTGTGTTAGTCGAATCAATAATTTTACATATTAATTAACGTTAATAGTGGGAAGTAAAAATAATACGAATACGAAATTTATCGTTTATGCATTTGTTGTATATTAATATATTAAGTGTATAGTTTATAATTATTGAACATTGTATTTATCAATATTTTTCAGAATGTTCAAAAGTTTCCCGACCAACGAGTTTGCCAAATATACGGTCTACCTCATTTAATCAGATTTATTGGTTTGTAAATTTAAAGTACATTTACAGGTATAAATTTAGATAAAAAATTTACTGATCTAAAGTTCTGTACATTTGTGGCTAAAATAGAATTAATTATTCAGTCGACGTAAAGTAAATAAAATATACAAAATTACTGTTTCCTATACCTAATTAAGTACAAGTACTTTTGTTAGTATCGAATTTTTTTAATGTTAAAAACTTTTATTCCCAAGCATTCTGTTATGGACGTCTCCACAACAAAAATTATGTAAAGAAAATAAACAACAAATAGCTGAATTAACGTACACTATATTTATTAAACATTCACCGCGAAACAGAATTAATTATGTCTAATACTAAATATTACGGAAGGTCTGACCAATGCTTTGACAAACACCACACACTCGATGCTCTGCAAATATCACACTAA
>JAIPRN010005241.1:0-11303 GCA_025469175.1 Geopemphigus sp. TES_GeoC_2020 | reverse complement strand
TGTTTGGGGGGGGTGTGTGACAACGTGTCTCGTCGTCATTAGCGGGCGACCCGGAGAGATTTTAATTCCTATACGTTTCCCGACCACGTCTCCTCCCCCAAAACAGTCGCTCCGTACTCTCTTCTTCCGTGCGCACCGGCGTACGCCCCATTCCGTCCACTTCCGGATTATCGTTACTTCACCCGGTTCCCTCGTCGTCCGCCTGCTTCGAAACCCAACTCTCCTATTATGCCGCCGTTCGTTATTTGACGTCGTTCGGTCCGCCCGATCCCGTTCTAAATGGACCGCGTCATTATTATTCCTACACGTATTCGTTTATATCGTATTTTCGGTTTCGTACCGATTTCCGACCGTTCGATTTTAATTTAAACGCGCGCTCTCGCCTTAATATATACGCGCAGTTTGAAGCGAAAAATAAACGAAAAAATTACGTGAGCGTCATTTTTTATATATATGTATGTGCGCGCGTGTGTGTGTATACTATATTAGTACGCTTTCGTAATGGGTTTACAACCTTCGGAATTGCATTCGTATAATACCGGTACAGATATAATAATAATAGTAAGACGTACGTGTATTGTACAAACACAAATACTCGGGCGCGCGCACACACACACACACATACCGCGTTGTCGGCAGCGAAACGCGTTTGTACCTTCACGTATACGTATACATATATATATATTCGTTTCATGAATAAATTTTACCGGGCTAGAAACCAATTTAAACGCACGCGATACCGGCGCGCCGAATACAATAAATCTTCGAGGCCGCGCGGTTTTTATGGACCAATTAAAAAATTATTGAAACCGAAAATATTACACGTAGTATAACGGAACGACGACGGAAAGGGAGAAAAAAAAAAAACGTTAATAACGACCCGCAGAGAGGATAATAGTAATATCGTGTTTTCCAGCGGTGGCGGTTCGACCGCACGGCCAGACTGTACGTGTGTGTGTGTATACCTATCTATTATTACTATTACTTCTACAATTGCGGTGTACGGAAAGGGTTTAGGCGCACGTTAGAGAGAATTCAACAATAATCGAAACGCGCACGAAAACAGTTGTCGTGAAGGGATTCGGTCGAATATCGTTTGTTGTTCGTTTAGACGCGTGTTTGTACATTGTGTTGGAACTCCCCCCAGTTTTTTTGACGCGTTCCCTTCTCCCGTCCACAATGACCGGTTTACAATTTAAATCACGCGTTTTCGGTGCCTTTGAACCGCGTTGTCATCGATATTGTCCTACTCTAATATTATCGACCCGTTACCTCCCTCCGTTCCGTACTTAACACGAATAACCTCTCACGACAGATACCGCGCAGCTAACTATGCGATTTGTGGGAGGGGGGGAATTCGGTCTTTTGTGTCGCGACGTGATTTTACACGAATTTCACGTTCCAAGTATTTAGAATACACGTATACACGTGCAGTATACGTAGGGGAGAAAAAACCGTACAAAACTTAATACGCGGATACGCGAACAGTTTCGAACGTACATTTGGAAAACTTTTCGCGAAACGCAAAAACGTCGGCTATCCGGCGAACCTACGGTACGCGCGCGTATTTGTCGCGGTAATTGTGTCAGTCTTCTCGTCGTTCAACGAATTACTCGAATTCGGTGACGATTGCAAAAAAAAAAACCTAACGCGTAATCGCTGTGGTCGTAACGTTGTTCGCGTAAATTCTTATTCAATTCGGGCCGATCGAAACGTTTCTCATCGCGTTTAACGAGTTCGATATACGTACGATTCAAATGGTTAAAAAACGGGCGAATTGTTTTCGAAAAGTTTTATACGAAATATATTTTACTTTATAAACGTTTCCCGTGTAAAGTAAACGTTTTCGCGTCTCGTATCTCGAACGCGATTAAAACACTATCCGGATACTACTCGAACACTTTACGAAAGCGTTGGGCTACCGCTGTACGGACGCGAAAATTAATAATCGGAAAAACGTCGTCGTCCGTCAACGGTTTCGCAACGTTCGGGCGTTTCGGAATCGTGACGGTTTTTTTCGAGAGAAACGAATGGCGCGCGTCGACCCGACGTTCGGGTGGGGAGGGACGGCGAAACGACGGGAATTCGTACAGAACGCGTCGACCCGTTTATTCGTTTCCGTTGTTCCGCCTACACGCCCGACGCGTTTCTCCATAAACATAATTTGTGTTTATACTCCGCACAAAGTTCGAGGGCAACGTTTTCGGGCGTACGCACGCGACGACGTCGTTATTAATCTATTTCGTTTACTTTAACCAACTTTCGGGCGCGTCTAAATAAACAATTTCCGAACGGTAGAACAATAACGAAAGATATTCCGCGGTCGTAACGTCGTTTTCGCCGCAAATTAAACGTACCAGGGCGCGCGCGCGTACAAATTAATAGCGCGCGATTAATTACAAATTAACCGTCGACGCTAGCCGAATACCTCGGCCGAATTCGCTTCGAACGAATCCCGTGCCGGCGTTCGGTAACGATCGGCGTACAAACGTCTTTCGTGTACACGCTGTATAGTTTACGAGCGAAACGACCGTACCTTCCGTGTTTACTCGTCGTATTCGACAACTAATAAACACGTTCGTTGGCCCATTATTCGAGAATATTTTTACGACCCACGACGACGGTACACCGCACGAACGTATACCGCGATAGCTAAAACGTCGACGACGCGTGTGCGCGTGCGTTCGCGTTATACGCGATTAGAACAGAGCGTTAACGCCAGCGCGACATTTATTTTCTGGTATTCGGGGCGAACGGCGCGTTGTTTTCGAACACTTCTTCCCGGCAAACACGCGTCCGTGGTAGTTGGGTTTATTCGAAAACCACCGTTAGACACGCTCGTTTCGGGATTACGCGGTCTCTAGATCTAGATCGCGTTTGTCCAATCAATCGTCTTCTCTGTATAACGCGTACGTGGACGATGCGTGCTCGACAAATACCCGAACTAAAATTATTACGGAAGAAACGTTAATCGGCAACGTCCGTTATAACGTTATAAACTAGAGATAATACGACAATAGTCGTTATTTCAAATCGGTCGTTGACAACACGCGTTGAAATTCGGTCGTTTCGTATAAAATCGCGACGGGATAATGGTTACGGGGCAACGCGCGTGTATTTCAATTTCGTGTCGAAATTGGTAAAAACGTTCCGGAAACTTTTGAACCGTTTCGGAGATGTTTACGCTACGCCGTTGTGTAACTTTCGACCGGTTCGAACGTTTTAAAGAAGGTCGGGTAACCATTGAACGTGACCATCGTGTCCTGGGCGTCCATCAGAAACTAACTATTTTGTTCGAGACGAAATTAGATACGACCGACGATTGACTGTAGCCAATGTAGTTAGCGTTAGCGACCGGTAACTTGTCGTTCGATTTTATCGGATGCGTTGGGTATGAAAAGAGTGTCCACAAAATTAGCGCCGTTGAACAAATGGAACGTCGCGTTGAAGTGTGTTTGGAACAAAAAAATCGTGTTTCTAATCGCCCGAGTTTTATAAAATCAATTGTCGCGGGTGACGAAACACGGGTATCCCGAAACCAAAGTTTAATCGTCGCAACGGAAGACCGCGAATTCACCTCGTCCAGAAAAATGTCGTCAGGTCCGGTCAAACATCGAAACGACGCTCGTTGTTTTTTCCGATTTTTTTTTTCGGTTTAGTCCATTATGAGTTTGTACCTACAGGTCGGACAGTAGTACATCGAGTGTTTTACAAACTAGAAAGATTAAGAGAGTAGAGTACGCCGTAAACGGCCAGAAGAGTGGAAATCAAAATCGCGGTTTTTGTACCGTGACAATGCGGCGCTTTCCATACGCGAATTTTCGGCTTCTAAATATATACCAACGGTACCTAACCCGCCGTATTCACTCGTGATTTTTCGCTTGTTTCCGAGACTAAACAGTGCCCTCAAAGGCCAGAAGACGTTAACGAAACTATCCGTAACAAGAATTATAGATACTCGAATCACTATTTCACCCAAAGCAACCGACTTTGAACGCGTATTGTCAACGATTGACTGGTGATAATGATTATTATTATATACCGAAATAACGGTCGTTATCTCTAGTTTATTTTGTCATAACAACATTGTCGATAATATCGAACGTTTTTCTGTAATAATTTTAGCCCGTGTTTTTATCGAACACGCCTCGTATTTGGCACCGTGGCCGCGAAACGTACGAATCTTGCGGAAATCGTCCGCGTCGTATACCCGCGGCGAACAGTTTTCGGTCCAACAGAAACACTTTTGAACGAAAGGACTTTGGTAGGCGACCGCGACGGACTAATAACGGGATACGCGAATAACGTTTTAGTCCCGTACGCCCGTTGGTTGGTTACCGTGTGGAACGCGTTTATTATTCGGACGTCGTCGCGGAAAAGTAAACGCGAAACGCGCGCGCGCGTATTTATAGGATCCCCCCCCCCCATAACCACTAGGGTGACCGGAGTGGACAAGCGAAAAGTGGCGCGGAAAAAACGGACGCGAGCCGCGAAGTACTGAAAAACCGCTTTCGAGGCGTACGCGGCAATCGCATTCGCCGTACACACTCGGAACGTTCCCCGGGTTATCGGTGTTAATCCCGCGATCTGAGCGCGATTATTCGTCGACGTCCGTTCGCGATACACGCGCCGTCGCCATTGAGACGCCGTCGTAACGATACGCGCGCTATAAAAAACCAAAAGCGGAAAGGCGTCGCGAGTCTGAAAAACGCGTGTGCCGATCGTTTACGACGACCAATTAACGCGTACAGTCGACCTTGCAACGCAACAGCGCACGCCCGCGATCGGCAAATACACTCGCCCGTCTATTAGTCGCACGCACGTCGGTATTATCGTCGCGTTGATTATAAGGTAAGGCCCGGCGATCAAGTGCCGATCGGCATTGTTCGTCGTCGTCACGCGCTACAATTAGCCTGGCCGATTCGCTCGCAAGTGTACAAGGCGCGACCAGTCGCCGCGACAGTCGCCGTCCGACTGTTAACGTGTAATTCCTATTGACTGGATTCCGACGCGCGACTGAACTTTATCGTCGCGACCGGCGATACCACCGGTCCGAGAGCGCAGCGTATTTAGACCGTCGATTTATTTCAATCGCATACCAGCTCTGGGGTAGTGTATTTCGACCGTCACGGGCATCAATATGGCTAAATCGCATTTTTCGGTAACGAAAAATCGAATTGGTTTTTATTGACGCGAAATAACTTTGTTTCGTTCCGTATTAAATGTCTACATATTAAAACTTCAAAGTATCAGTTTTCCTATTAAAAAAAAGTCCCTCAACTTTTTCTCTCTGTTTAGCTTGTGATTAACAAATCATCGTCCTCATCTTGCTCTTCCTCAAAAAGAATTAACGTTATTTTATTATCGTTGATAATCGTATTCATACTCTTAGTAAATATAAAAATTAACTCGAAAACACTAACCCTCACAGTACGAAAATCACACCGATACTGAATACAGATACAGAATTTGACGGTTGTTTTGGCGTCACCGGTGACGGGTCTCGGCGACCGGTCGCGACGATCGGTCGCGCCTTGGAAACCGTACCTTTAACGTGTGGCCTCCCGAAAGTCCAAGTGAACGGAAAATTCGAACGTTGACGTGTTTACTAACTCGCGTTTTCCCAAAAAAACGTTTCGGTTCGGGTTCTTCGCGCACGGATCGTTCGTAACGATTGCGTTGTCCGACGACCATTTTACGCGAAGTCCGACCGGTTGGTCGTTACACAGGCGCGTTACGACGTTCGTCTCGAACGAATAAACACTGAAAATTGATCCGGAAAATTGTTTATAAACGAGTTGAATTCGTTTAAATTCCACGTTTATATATATATATAACCGTGGGCGCTATAATTTACCCTTATCGACTACGTTATTCGTAAACCGTTATTTCGTAAATCGAATAATTCTTTTTGGACATTCAACGCGTCGAGCTAATATTTATTACTATTAATTCGGGGGGGTAGAAATTGTAACGGTAAATGGTTATGGTACTTAAAAAACATCGTCGACGATATGTCGGTTGTTCGAAAATGTACGACTCCGGGGTAAGAAAAGTTAAGAAAACTATAGGCGAAATACGAGCGCCCGTTTAAGATTTATTCCGACGGATAATAACGATAATTTCAACGTTATAGAATAGCTAATCGGATAAAAACGATTAAACGGAATAGCGTTTGTCCGCGTAGTAGTATTTTAGATTCCGAGCGAAACGCGTGATTTTCTCGAAACTCTGAAATCTTTACCGAAGTAACTCGCTCGCGCAGTGTCCGCGGCTCGGTGTCTATTCAATTATCGAAATAGCCGAACGTTCGCCAAACGGTTCACGTATTACGGAGTATTACGTAAAACGGACGAAATCGACCAAGCGCACGTTGCAGAACGTTAAAGATAAAACGTAACCACGGGTCTCCCGTTTACCGACACGAATACCGGTGGTCGGCAAACGACCACCGACGGAATCACCTGCCCGCAGACGGTGAACCAATAACGATATGATTAAACCGAATTACTTCGGGAATTCTTTACACGGCGTGTATTTATTTATTTAACAATAATTCACCGTAACGGCGTGTACCTATTTGAATAATTGTTTTACTCGTATCCCTTTTTAATTTATTTACGATCCTTGGCCGCGTGACTTGGTAATAATAATTCTCCTTCTCACGGTCGTTTTTCGCCAGCGTTCGAAGTAAATTAGGATTATAATTAAAACGAACTCGTAAGTGAATGTCGTAGATTATAAAAATGTTAATTCCCCACTAAATATATGCATTACAAGTGTCCAAAAACAGTCAGAGCACCGCCGTTGATTGCCAGCCCTTTTTCGGTGCACGCCGCTTTCAAATGTAATCGACCCCATGCTGGCGGCAGGTATACATATTCCGAAAACGATAATTGCACGAAGCGATTCGTAAGACGGTATTGTATTGCGGCGCGTAAGACAAACGGCGGTAAATATCGCGCGGCGATATTAAAAAAAAAAAAAAAAAAACGAAAAACCGAAGTTACGTCTGTACGGAATACGCGTTAATAATTTATCGATTTTAAAAAAAATCGTTTACGACGTTTCGCGGAGACCTAAAGGTTCCGTATTAAGCAAACATACGGACAATCGACGGGCGCGTCGTACGCATTTTACGTTTTCGAAATTAACCGGACGGATGGAAACGCGACGAAAACAATAGAACACTAGTAAGCGAAACGCGAAATAATCGCCTAGTACGCGTCGGGCGTTATTTATTGTTCCAGCCGGATTTCGAGACCTGGCATCAGCGAGAGGACGGGTTTTTCTAATTCGTTTCGCGGTTCGGGCGCTCGACGGCGAACAGGTCGGTACGATCGACGCCGAAACGAACTGGGCTCGCGGGACTAGTAACGATCGCGTACGGAAATCCGAAACGTAAATGAACAAAGCGCCCGGGCATCACCGTTGTCGGTCTCTTCGTATTGTTCGTCCGTCGCCGGTTGTCTCGTTTAACCCGACCGGGTTCGCCGATAAAACCGTATATTGCGGGTGGGCGACAATGGTTAATTCGGTACAATTCACGGGCGTCTGTATTTCGTAGGGTATTGAAAAACGTATTTACGAACGGAAAAACACTCGGGGGAGGTGAGTGTTAACGCGTCTCGCGGCTGTTTCCCTCGGTCCCGTTTGTTGTAGTCCGTTATCGATTTCACGCAACAATAATAACAACGGTCGAACCATCCTATCGATTGTACGTATACTAGTAGGGGCGCGCGGGGGAAATATATACGCGATACAATGCGACCGTAATTGTCGACGAATTAGACAAATAGTTTCGTGACCCTTTAGAAATCGGGAAAAAGATGGCGACGAGTAATTTGTGTAAACGACGCGTCCAAGTGGCGTACGCGCGCGCGTATATAAAAGGTTCGAACACGCGATCGAACGTACGTTTTAGTTAACGGTAAACGGTTATTAGCGACGATTCGGTCGTATCGTCGACGAAATAGGTCCGTAATAAGTACGCGCGTCGGAACGAAATTCCGGGTGAAAATTCGCGCCCGTACATAAATAACGTACGACGAGTACGTATGACGACTTTTACTCGAGTGCCGGAAGATTTAGTGGTACATTACCCGTTTCCCACGGCTCCGGGGCTCCACGTATATATGTGTGTGTGTGTGTGTACGCGCGTGCACGCGGTAATTACAGGTATAAAGTCTCCTATAACGACATAAGCACGTTACGGAGCGGCGTTTTATTTATTTTCGTAGGTTTTGTTTTTTTTTTCCATGGGCGTTACATAAAACCCACTAATGTCGGGTGTACGACGGCTATACGTATAGTCGAGACTGGCTGACCAAAAAATTGACGCCATTTACTTAGGACTATCATCATCGTCCGCGCGAGGGTCGGTTCCACCCCGTCGGTACGATCTCTCGCTGTCTCCGCGCGCACCGGCAAACGTATCATTTGCTCGTCCACTCGTCGTCGTACGGCGGAGACCGAACGTAAAAAAACGAAACGCCGCTCCGTTCGATTACCAACGAACAATAATTAATAGACACTCCGTATACACCGCACCGTAATTCCCGGACCCCGCCGACCTTCCGGAATTCGCCCGGTGGCCGCCGCTTGTCTACCGGCTTGTCCGCGCACCGGCCCGAAATACAACAGTACCACACCGCCCCGACCACCAAACGCGTAACGATTGGACGAAAACTCACATTTGGCCAACGCATCACGGACATTACTAAAAAGGGCCACTCGCACCCGCGAAACACTCTAACCGATACAAGAAAAAACCCTGTGCCAAAACGAAACTTACTTAAAATTTTACATATCTCCCAATCGTCACGTACGCTGTATCCGCTTGGGGCCCCTTCGTCGGTCCCTCACAGTGGAAACGCATCGAAGCCGTCCAGAACATCCGTACGATAACGGGTTTACCCACTATCGTCGAAAATTCGGTCCTTCGGAAATCCTTCAACTTCAACACACTATCCACAATCTAGAGCGATGTTTTATAAAAACTCCTTTTCCATGTCCATGTCTCCTTGGCGAAGCATACCCATCGACAACCACCAAACAAAATCACACCCAACAACATGGACAGACTAACTTAGAAACACTTCACATCCATCCGCTAGCGAAGGCCTCGCTTAGTGAACGGCATTGCCATCGAAGCAAAGCCCCGACCACCCGTCCGTGTAGTTGCGTGTCACAACGGCCGGGGAGTTGGGCGACGTTTTCGAAAACAAAAAAAAAGGTTTTAAAACTCACCGAACGTGATTGCGCCCGTGTATGTTTTGCCGAACGAGAGACGCTTTCACGTCTAGAAATAATTGAGCGCGATCGATTCCCGGGTACGGTTTGTAATTGACGCGTTTCGCAATTGACAATGAGACACGTTAACTGTCCTCGGTAATGTGTCGAGTTTCGAATATTACGTTCACGCCTATTAGTGAATTATGCAAATTACGGCGGATAACAAAGAGTATTTATTTGTCACTCGGGGCCTAATAACGATTGCGCAACTCGCGCGACGCACGACACTATTTTCGAACTTAAAATCGCGTCGAACGACTTTACGAAAATGACAAATTTCGAAATTAATAACGCGCTTTCCCCCCGCCCCTAATCGTGGCCGAAAATGAAAAAAAAAAAAAACGTTATATCGAACGGACGATTTCGTTTTGAATGCAGACTGCGCGGCGTACTACGTCAACGTACGATCGCGTCGAGTCGTCGGAAGGACTAAACGACAACGGTCCATTATCGCGCGCGCGCCGACGAAAATGATCCGTCGGCCGCGAAACAGCCGAAACGCGTTTCGATCGTTTCGTCCCGCTACGGAAAAAAACGTTAGTTTTTTTCCGTTTCGTTTTTCGGGAAACGCCGACGAAAGTTTTTACGTTCCGTCCTAGACGACGAGCCCGCGGGCGTGGGAACATTGGACATCTGCAGAAACATTTCGCACAGGCAATCGCCGCCGCCGCCGCCGCGCTAGTGCCGTTCGTCGATGGGATAGAGAACGAGGAATTCGCATTAAATCGGGTTGTTTACCCCGCGGCGCCGAACCGGTGCCCGTGTTGTCGAGCGCGGACGATTATTGTTTTTCGGATATATTCGCTCGCCGAGCCGCGTGAATCCGTCGCGAACGAACACTCCGTACCGCGGTGGTGGTGGGAACCTAACGTCACGATACATAATATATAATTTTAAATTATATTTATTTACGTAATATATATATATTATTTATTTTATCGATACGCGTAACCGCGACGACGACATTTTTGGCGCGTATTTAAAACCGCGTCGTAAACAGAAACATAGTACGAATTGAAATCCGCCGGATGAAACGTCCCATAAATAAAAAATCCACGTCGTGTAAGTATGGAGGCCCCGCGATGATTATTCGTCGAGTAGACATTTTTGTTTTTTTTCTTTAATTCCCGTAGCGCCGTAACCAATAGCGTACGACGAGTTATCCGACTTCGAATCTGCACGAAAAACGTATTAAAACGCGTTCCGGAGCTTTATTGCGTACGGAATCGTGAGTCGCGGTTATCTATACGAAAATCTCTCTCTCTCTTTCACTATTTACGTATACGCGTAAAACGAAGAACCACCGTTGATCAAACAATATATATATATATATGGTTGGAGAAACTTGGGCGGTAATTAAATGTTCACGATTCGTATTTATGGGCGCGCGGATTGTCCGGAAAACGAAAGAATACCCAGATTATTTGAATTCACGACGACGCCGCGCGAACACCGGCGTACGAATGTTCGTTACTCGGGCCGGGGCTACGGTTTTAATTTATACGGTCTGGACGGTAGAATATACGGAATAGTTCGTTTTCTCACGACCGCCGCGACGCGCGAAGGCGATACACGGTAACCCGATAGTTCGTGCCGTTCGAAACGCTCTCGACCAATTGTTGCCGGCTAAACGGACCGCGCCGCCGTAAACCGTACGCGTACGGTTCGCGCCTTCGGCGGCTTCGTTCGGAATTTAAAACGATGGTTAACCGACGACGCGGTAAATAGGAAATAATTCGTTCGGATTTTCGAAGCGTTCGAGAACAAAAAACAACACAACGAAACGCGTAGCGGACGAATCATAGACGACGAATTCGAAAACGTTCGGGTTTACCTACGCCGGCCTTTTTTTTTTTTTTTTTTTTAACCGGCAATACCCTCACTGGCCCGGTAAGCTTAAAGGCAATACTTCGGACCAGTGAGTCGCCATCATTTATTAAAAAATAAAATTTACATATGTTTTAACAATGAACGTCCTTAAGGGAAGACGGGCAACGCGGGCTATCCCC
>JAIPRN010005240.1:0-11310 GCA_025469175.1 Geopemphigus sp. TES_GeoC_2020 | reverse complement strand
GGATTTGTTTAGCGGCGATTTTCGTATCGAAAATCAAAAAAAAAAAAACGAACCAAAAATATAAACGTTTCGGCGGCGTCCGTGAGTGCTCGCCCGTATAACGTGTCCGACGATTTTCGTTTCGTTTTTGGCCTTTGTCCGTGGTGGTTGGACGACCGGGAATATAAAGGGCTAGACATTTTTTTTTCTACTCGGAATTTGTCTAGCGCGTTTCGCATCGTAAACAAAACAAAAAAAAACAAAAACGAACGGCGATATCTATTAATAAAACGATACACTCGCGACCGTCGAATCCGTCGTTCCCCCCCCCCGCGAATTTAACCGGCGGCCTGATCGGACTTTTGATCGGAATGGTCGGATCGGCACCGACCACGCGGCATCGGACGGCGTTTTCTTCGCATTTCCGTTACTTTATTTCGCCGGCCATCGAACCGGTTGAGACCGACGGGCCAAAACGTGTCGAATGGCGGACGCGACCGGTTCGAAATGGTTTTCTTCACCCGGGTCACGATGTACGTCCAAACGTCCCGCCTCGGTTCGGTACCACCGTTTGCGAACGACCACCCTAACGCTCCGGCGTTCGTATAAAATCCGCTTAGACGGCGCGTTACGTTCGACGGATAACGCGAACGCAAAACCGAAACCGAATTACGGAACGTGCCCCGTTTATCGGACCCTCGCAGTGGAAACGCGTCGAAGCCGTCCAGTACACGTCCGTACATTATCGTCGAAAATTCGACGCTTTTAAATTAAACGAAATTCGATCCAAAGCGACGGTTTACGAAAAATTCCGTTTCCAATCGCGGTCGTACGAACGTACTCGTCGACAACCGGTAATAACCACAGACGGTAACCGTGCCCGATAACTCGGTCGGACCGACTACTAGTAGGTCAACTCACTCGTCCACTAGTAGCGGAGCCACTACAGGCCTTTTTTTAAAATTTTTTTTTTTTTATAGATAAATCGGCAATACACTCACTGGCCCGGAATGCCCGAAGGCAGTACTTTGGACCAGTGAGTCGCCGTCGTTTATTGAAAAAAATTTAAAAACAACAAAAAAAGTTTTACAAAAAACGATCGTCAATCGAGCAACGCGAGCTATCCCCACGTTGTTTTACCTCGCCCCCTCCCCCCCCCGTACATCGAATCTAATTCGCAATAATCCTTAAGAACTACCACTTCTTAAAAACTATCACGTGAATGGTGCGCGGTGACAGGACAATACCCCGCCACGGGGCAATCATTTACGTCATACGCGCGAATTAAAGCCACTTACAGGCCTTGTACAGCGAACACCGGAACGAAGAAGTATAACGGAGTACCAGCTGTCGTTGTTTACGTGGCGCGGACGACGACGTTTCGTCACGGGGCGAACGAAAACGATATCGTCGATCCCGTCGCCGTTTACATACGTTTATTACGCGCGCGCGACCGGTGGGCGTGATTGTAATTCGCGTTTTTTTGTTTACACCTCCCCCGTGCCGCGCGTATAATAATAATACGCCAGTTATTCTCGTATACGTACGTAACGTACACCCGGGCAGGGACGAGGGACCATTATTATTACCATATCAATGGCGACGGTGGTGGGACCTTTGTCCGTACTTAGGTGTGTGTGTGTGTGGAGTGAATTCGCCTCGGCGAAATAGGACGAGGACGGAGGGACGATGACTAGACCCGCGCGGGTACGAGAGGACAACGCGTTTGTATATATATATATATACGACGTTTTGTTTGTTTATTCCGACGCCGTGACGTCCGTGGGCTCATGAATTATTGCCGCCGAGCCGACCTGTCTCTGCCTTTTTTTCCCCCTTTTCTCCTATTCCTCACGCCTCTATCCACCACCAACGTTTATACGTAGACGCGCGCGCGCGATTTTTTTTTTTTCCCCGTTGTTTCCGTACCGTTTGTCTTTTTATTTTCGCGCGACCGAAAAACGGACGTTCGATGAATAATGCAATTCTCCGGTCACAAAAAAAAAAAAACGATAGCGTCATCGTCTAACCGCTGCTCTCCACTCGACGACTGGCCGGCGTACACGGCGGCGTCATTTTCGCCAACTCTTTCGCTCGTGCGCGTATATATTACCGAGGACGAAATCGTACGGATGAATGTTACGGACTTCGGGGACGGGAAATATTTGACGATCGTTTCTGCCCCTAATCACCGCCGACCGGGGCGCGGTTTTCGTTTTTATTAGACGGCACTCGGATCCGTGATTTTGAACCGGAATTAAAAATGCCGAAGCGATATTCGTTATACCAAACATCACCGAGAGCGAAAACGGTTGAACCAAAAGCGAACGACGATAATTGACACTGATCGAAAACCGATTGGCCCAAATCGAATGTTCGGCAACACGCCATATTGCGCGATAACGCGCGGCCGCGTATCGGAGCGCCGGTCTTTTCGGACTTCCGTATTCGCCGGATTTAAGTACACCCCCCCCCCCAGGGATTTATTTCCAAAACTGAACGTACCACCGCTTAGAGCGATCCCGGTTGGCCGACTTAAGTAACGACGAAGCGAGCCGACGGGTGGGCATCCAGCAAAGGTGCCGGAGGTTTGAGCGTCCCCGAAACGACGGCAATCGTGCAAGGCAGGGACGTAGGGTGTCCGGTGGCAGCGTTAGGATTCCAATGTTAAATAAAACAAACAAAAAACCAGCAACGATACAAATATACTTCGATAGCAATTACGCAGAAGACAAGCGCGGATTTTACGTTTTAAAAATTATTTCGTCGAAATGTCGACCGTCGCGTTGTACACGCTCCTGGAATCTCTGACCTCCGTATTCCGTGCTACTCGCCGGAGAAGTGACCGTCGGGACGCCCCATTAATCTGACGAACGACGTTTTCTGATATAGTCGCCGGGCTTGTTTCAAAGACTTTACTTTTGAGTACTAAATAACCCGCACCATTAACGCGGCTCCTTCCCCACTTCTACGGTTAGGTAGAAACTTTGAAAACCTAAATGTGCCACCGGACACCCTGGGTATGTTGTGCGGTGACGGAGTTAGGATTTCAATTCAAAGTTTACTACATCGAAGGCGCATAATATCGTCGTATTTCGTTTAAAACGAATTTTATAGTTTATAATTTAAATAATAATTTAAAATAGATTTTATAATCGTCGGGGCAACCCATCGTTGCCGCGGCGACTGATCGGAACCGAACGAATCGGATCGTGTTCGGCCAAAGACGAGCGGACGTTTGAAACCACCGGCGACGACGATATTCCCCGGCAACAGGCGCGGTTCGTTCGACGGACGGAAACTGGTTTTCCCACCTCCCCTACAACCACCTAGACCGGGGCGGGGTGAATACACCGTCGCGGACGGACAGCGGACGGCCGAGGTCTATTTTAAACGCGACAATTTTCCACCACGTTCCCTTTTGTTCGTTCGAACGTCGTCGGCGAAAAAAACCTCCCCGATCCGATATCGGGACCGTATTACACGCGTTCGCGTACTTGTGTGTGTCGTCGCGCGGCACGCGCCGGCGGCCCATTCATCGGGTGCCGGAGAATCGCCGCCGCCACGTGCGTGTACGCACTGCGCGTCGTCGACGCGGAAAAATTGGTTGTCTCCGCGCGCGCGTCCGTTTTTATATTTGTTTTCGTCGTTTATTTAGCGCGCGCGCACGGACACGCGACCGGGCCAATGTCGCGCATAGTAATGACATAATACGATACGCATCGCACGATTCGCGCGCCCCCATACACACACACACACACACACACACCCCGCACGTGACCATCACCTAACCGGATACCGCACCGCCACCGCGGATACCGCGGCACGGTCGTGTCGACCGAGAGGGTGGCGCGCGCGCGCGCGTGCCCGAGTACGACAACGCGGAACGTTTACCGACGGAATTACAATTAGCCGAACGGTGGCGGACATTTGCGCGCTCGGACACGTCGCCGTCGACGATGGATTAGCGTCGGGCGGAAAATCACGTTTTCCCGTGATTCGAGAGAGCGTTCGTGCGTAGGGGGAGCTTTTTTTCGGTGGAGGGAGGGAATCGTCGGTCGAGAGCGTTCACCACCGGCCGTATCGATTACCGTCCCGGCTGTTTCGTTTCTCGCGTCCCACCGTCGTTTATCACGGATCCATACTCGCGACGATCCAAAATTTCGTTAATTAGTTAATTCGAATGTCACGCGTCGCGGTGTCCAGCGGGGCGAATTGTCGGCCATCGGTAACGTTGGTAACACGCCGCGGCTGAAGCGCGCGCGACTTGTGCCCCCCAACCTAACCGACCGGTTACGACCAGGCGGTTGGTCAATTTTTTCGGTAATTTTGGAATTTCGAATCACGCCCGTGTCTCATTCTCGCGCGTTCGTGTACAGTTCGTGCTGGTCGCCTGTCTTCTCCTCCTCCAATGGACGGAGTGACGCTAAGGGCCCACCCCCCCACCTAAACGCTCGGTAACGCATTTCGCCATCGAACTCATTCGGTACATTTGCTTTTCGACGTTCTCGGCAAACGTTTACACATTTACTCGGATTAAAATTGACTCGCTTTTATTAGTGCTTGTTTTTACGACGTTCCCGATAATAGGCGTTTTTCTTTTTCGTAACGGCTCTTCCGGACCCTGCGCGACCGTTTAAAACGAAGTTTCTCACCGCATCAGCCGTTTCGAAAACGACGCGTTACGTTCATTTAGCCCAAGACGGTCGCGGCGAACCACACGGGGCAACGTCGGAAAGTAAATCGATCGGGGTCGGGCAGTTGTCGGCGCGTTTTGATTGCTCGGCCACCGTCGAAATGCATAATACAAGTCGTACATATTAGTGTTCGGGGCGGCGGCGGCACCCTTTGGCCGTTTAATATAATACCGCCGGTTATTATTAACGCCGCCGTCTCCGAGCGTCGTCGGTGAAAACTCGCGCCGTGTAATATTCGCGACGACGGTCGCGCGTCCCGGCGAACTTTGGGGCGGCGCGGTGTGTACGTTATCGGGACTGTCGTAAAGTTCGCCAACACCGGCGCTGGTGGGGATTACGGCGCCGCGCGGTCAACGGCGACGATTTGCCGCGGCGTAATTACGTGATCGGCGAACGACGTTTCGTGTACGACGGCGTCCGGCACGCGTTTACCGGTTTTCCCGATCATTTCGTCCCGAAGTCGAAACGGTGAACCTGCGTCCCATCCGGGAGCGGGGGGGGGGCGGACGGAATACGAAAATGTTTTTCCGCCGACTGCGTTCGAAAACCTGACGCTCGTCCGGAATCGGCCACGTCGTCGTCGTTAACGATTTTCGGTTCGCGTATTTACGTCGTAAAATTTCTCCCCCCCCCGGCGTATTTTCTCTACTACAGTTTCCGAACATCAACGACGATATATATATATGTGTGTATGTGTGTACGTCCGTCGGGCTCACGGTCGTCCAACCCCGTCAAGCACGGCCCGGTGTGTAGGGGGAATTTTTATTTCGACCGTATTTCCCTCGTTGACGTCGGCAAACGGTAAGTTTTTTCGCCAAACTCGAGTACGACGAAATGTCCGAGGGACCGTAATCAATAACGAATAAACCGAATAAATATCCAAACTAACCGTCGCGTGTTCAATAAATACCCAGACGAAATCGATTAAAAATTCTATTTCAAATTTACAAATTTCCTTAAACGGATCACTTTCGAAATCACAAACTAACCTAACCTAACCTAACCGTGTCCTTTTGTTTCAATACAGTGCCCCCAACGGTTTCGCCACTTTTTGTAACACCTTTGAATCGCCTCCATTTTAGAGTCTCGCGTCGCGTTATGGATAGTTTAGGTTAACGTTTTCTGGCCCTCGAGGGTACTTTTGAGTATCGGAAACCGAAAAAAATCACAGGGAACTAAGTCAGGCGAATACGGTGGGCGAGATTACCTCACTGGTATAGTTTTAGAGGCCGAAAATGCACGTATGGAAAGCGCCGAATGCGCCGGCGCGTTGTGCAAAAACCAAGACTTCTGGCCATGTCGCGGCGTACGTTCTCTATTAATCTTTCCAATATTCGTTTATAAAACGTTTGGTTTACTGTCTGGCCCGTAGGTACAAACTCGTAACGGACTAAACAAAAATATCGAAAATAAACAACGAGCGTTGCTTCGACGTTTCACCGGACCTGACGGCGTTTTATTGGACGAGGTGATTTTCCATCGCGACGATTGAACTTTCGTTTCGAGAACATATCCGTATCGTCACCCGTGACAATTGATTTTATAAAACTCGGGTCACGTTAGGAACCCGATTTCTTAGTTCCAAACACGTTTCAACGCGATGTTCCAATTTGGCCCGCGATTTCGGCACCAATAATCGCGGACACTGTTTTCGTACGCAATTGGTCGGATAAAATCGAACGACAAGTACCAATTGTTGTTACGCCAACGTCGTCGGCCGCATCTCTGGCAGTTAATCGTCGGTCGTATCTAGGGCGCGTTTTATGGGCAAACGCGGGCAGTTTTCGACAATCCGGCCCGTTACCTCGGTGTCGTTGGTCCCTGCACACGTCCTCCATTTCGACGGTGTTCGGGACGGAAAACGCCGCGCCGACGGGATTAACCGTCTGGGACGGATACTCGGACGTAATTGGTACGAACGAAACAAATCTGAAGTTGACGTTAATGCGACCGATAATAAGTCAAGTTCGTATTAATCCGTTGAGTCGAACGGGCGAGTTAATTTTAAACTCGTTAATACCCCAGCGTCGATTGTATTACTGTTACGCGTCGAATCGAATGTATATATATATATATATATATATACATATACGTATCCGGATAAAGACTGGCGATAATTAACGACGACGCCGTCTACTACGGCGGTCGCGATTACGTTTCTAGGCAAACGGTGGACGAGCGTTTTCCGAAAACGACGGGCCAACGGTCGCGTCGTATTTGCATGGGAAACGTGGCGCCCGAACAGACGTAGCCGCCTCGAAACGAAACGTGGAATTCAAGGGGAAACGCGAACGGTCCGTAACGGACGGTTACGGCGAATGTCGGAAGGTGAAACGACGGAACAAATCGGTCAATGGTTTTCGTTCGATCGAAAACGGTTTTGGGTTAATTCGTCGTATTTACAACGGACCGTTTTATCATCCGGACCGGCGACACAGTTTATCGTAAAACTCGTCGTTTTATTATCTTCGTCGTATTTGTCCATAATTTATTATCGTTATTTTCTCCGATGGGTACACCGTTCGCTATTGTGTACTATTTTACGCGTACACGTCGAAATCAATTTCGTTTTTTTTTTTTGTTCGATCGTCGTCAAAGAGAAAAATCATTTTAAAGTAATTAGTCATATTTTACGCACACGCGCGATACTATTCTTTGTACGTACGTGTATACGAATACACATGGTGTGTGTGTGTGTGTGTACGCGCGGCTGCTGTTGTAATTTATTCGCGACGTCGTTAAAAAAAAAAAAATAATAATAAAAAAATCATTGCCAAACTGCAGCGTGCTGCAGGGGTTAGAGAGAGCTCCCTCGCGGGACAAAAGATGTCATATGTTCTCCGTTCCCGGGGACCTGTCACGCGACGGCCCAAGTTCGTAGAGCGGCAGCGAACGTACATTATAGGGGACCTTAAAAAAATTATTTGTACGACACTTAATGGCTCATCGGTTTTGCATAATGTGTACACCCCCGACGTATACGCGAGCGCGTATACACCGTGCGCGGTAAATAAACGAAATTCGGGGAACGCCGCACATAAAGCGAGTAATACACACGCTATTATTACGTTAATGATATATTTTATGTCTATAAAGTGACTAATGACACGCGCGCGTACACACGAGCGTAATAATGTTACGTACGCGACAGCGAAAAAACAATACGGTAACGGGCGACGGCTTTTTCCAATAAGGGGGGGACGGACGGACGCGCGTGCCCCTACGGAAGAGTAACGAGACCGAAACGGGACGGGCGTTCCCGCGATACAGTCGACGGACTGTTTTCGAAAAAAAAACCGTTTCGTCGAAAACTTTACGTCCCGTTAAAATGAACGAACGGTACGAATTCGGTCGGTCCGTACTTGGTAACGGTTTCAATTTTGTTCCTAGCTTTCGGTTAGTGCCCTTTTTTAAAACGTTCCCTCGTGCGACCAACGCGCTCGTGTATTCGGAAACACGAATTTCCCCCCCCCCTATCCCACCCACCGTCACCGTCACCGTCCACCGTCTCCACGACCCTCTTTCGGATAATAAAGTCCCGATCCGTCCGCAGTAGGTAAGAGGAATTCGAAAATTCCCGTACTCTTTTAACGGAGCGAAATTAGAAAAAAAAATGGCCCCCTGCGAAATTTCGCTAGTTTACGACGGGAATTCGCAATACCGCTGTTTTTTTTGTTCGGAAACCTATAAGAAGACGGTAAGTATCGTGAAATCAGTATAATATATATATATATACGTAACGAATGAAACGAGATCGAAAACGACGTTTTTTACATAAATTAAGATGTACGTTATCTCAAACGCGTTCGGGATGGGGTTTTTTTTAACGAGGAAAGCGCGACGAGCGTAATTGTCCGACCGATTCAGGCCGGTATGTCGTTTTACACGATTTCGCGATATACATTTTCGATCGGACTTCGGTTTCAATTAGTACGACCGGAAACGTTCGGTTATCCGAACGCAACCGGCCCAACCCTGACCAACCGGCGGTTACGGTTAAGTCGATTGTTCGCGGGACGTACGCAACGAGAAAGAGAGAGAAAGAGAGCGAAAGGGACACGGTCACCCGGTACCGGTTTAAGGAAACTCGGAAAATCGGTCCGACGTATCGGTTCACGATTGAAAAAGACCTTCTCCGGTGGTTTCGTAGGAAACGAATTTTGGCGGTATCGTAAAAACGTATTTTTCTTAACGTACGGATTTTCGATCGGCCAATAACGGACGCGACGATTTACGGCTAATTGTATTTACACGGGCGGCGACCTTTACGCGTCTCGACGTATTCAATGGTACCGCGACGACGACGATATATATATATATATATCGACGTTCGGAAAGATAAAAAACGAAATTTTTTTCTCAAAAAAGGCTTATCTTTATAACGACGATTATTACGGTCAGGCGGACCGAGCGGGGCGACGACGGAGCGGAATTAATTACGAGGTACTTGCGCCGACTGAACGTCTGGGTTTAAATCCTCGGCCGGGCGTCAAAATTATCATATAATCCGGATACACCGTTTATAGCGCGGCCGCCGCGATAATGCGTTATCGTTTTAGTATCGAAATTAACCGTACCGTTCGAAGGCTCCTCTCACTATAGTTAGCGCCGCGCGATTGACGGCCACTCACGAAACTGCCGATTTTTATCGCGCCCGTTACCGATATATACGGAACGGGACTTTTTCCGTACGCGCGAAACGAAAAAGGGCCATCCTTTATGTCAATAATCGGTCGGAGATAAGTTTCGAAGCGACGTAAGCGTTTCTGTGTTGACGCGTCGTTGTTTATTGGCTAAGCGGGGACGAGTCCGATATGTTGTCGGTTTTCTTCTCCCTAAACCGCATCGGCTATTGATACACAATCGTCCGGAACCAGTGGCGAATTTACAAACATTTTTTCTTAAGTGGTTTGGTGGGGCGGGGAGTACGTCGTAATAACGAAATAATTTTAAAACGTCGATATTATCGTACGCCGGTTTTATTAGAATTCTATAGTTTAAAAGTAAATTAACGAAACGCTTTCGTCGAATGTTGAAATTGTCTTCGTTATAATCGACAAAACGAACCGACCACCTACAATTATATCGTCGACGCGTTAAACATTTTTCCGGTTTTCGAATATTCTCTGGCGGTGAGGGGTGGCTGAGTTGTAAAACCTAACCAAACATCCCCGCCATAAATACGTTACGATTCCATTTCGTACCCGGGGACGAACATATTCTAGTCGTCGAAACTACGATTTGGCGGTTACGCGCGAATCGTCGTGTACGACTGTTAGCGGCGGTTGGCTGGCGTCAATCGGCCAGTGGTAGAGCGGCCGAATACGCGGCGTAATTACCGCGGAACGACGCGCCGGGCATGAAACGGATTAAAAACGCGTACGAAACGAACTTGTTTGTCGGATCGCGCGTGGGGACATCGAGTGTAGTCAAAAACGGATAGAGCTTATCGTTTCTCAATTTTACGGTCAAAAGAATCGACGTATATACGTGTGCGTGTGTGTGTGTAACGTACAAGGGTGGCCTCACGAAACGATCAATACTAGTGAATTGACCTTAAGGACTGGAAAAAAAAATGAAAATCCACTATGAAACAAGAGCGCGGTATCGCGGGAAACGCGATAGCCTATACGTTATATATACTAGTATATTATCCGATTTTGTTTTCCGACGAAAAATATAAGGAAGGAAAAAACGTTAAATAATTCGGCGATATATACGAACGTCGGAAGAAACAATTTCGGGATATTTGGGACGATACACGATTCATACGTACGGATAAAACTATATATACATACGCGTGTAAACAACGAGCGATATTTATATTATATATTATTATTTATATTTATCGTCGTAATATTTAAGCGTATATATAACGGACGTAAACATATTTCGTATATTCGGGTAAATTCGAAATTCCGTTATAGGAAAACCGAAAATGCGTTAATTAGTAATAAAAAAAAAGTAACGACCGCGCGTTAATTAAAAATATTAAATACACGGCGATATCGTACGCAAATCGTCCGCGTTTGTTTCGCTCCGGTAGTTCGTTCGGCGCGCGCGCGCCGCAAACGCGTCGGATCGTTTAACACGCGGTATTCGACCACGTCCCGGGTGACCAATCTCTAGCCCGACGTGCGTCGGCACCAGCGCTACCCGCCGCCGGTGTTTTACTATTATACGCGGGCGGAAGGGGATTGGAATACGAGCGCGGCTTCGTATTAAGCGACTAACGAGGTAGCGTCAGGCCGACGACAGTCGGTTGTCGAAGAGTACGGCGTAGGTCTGTTATTACGAAAAGTGGGCGGGGATGGTCCCGTCGCGGACGCGCGCGGGGACCTACAGACGAGATGGAGGAACAGTGGCGGAGAAAAAGTTGCCGATCCCCAAATAATAGCCGGGAAAGAGGCTAGTAGAAGATACGTAGGCGTGCGCGGGACTACGTACGTTCCAGGGATGGCGCCCCAAAACAATATTTCGTACCGCGTTTTCCTGGACGACAGGGCTCGTCGCGTATTCGTCGTAGTTTAAAAGGGTTTCGAAAAATATCGCGCGTTCAATCCGAGTCGCGTACACTCGATTAGTTAGTTTTTCCTTACCGTCGGGTACTTGAAAAGCAAAAAAAAAAAAACGT
>JAIPRN010005239.1:0-11315 GCA_025469175.1 Geopemphigus sp. TES_GeoC_2020 | reverse complement strand
TTCTCCCCGTCCATATATATTTATATTGCGCGCTAAAATACGGCGAAAAATTCGTCGACAACGCAAATCCGTTTTGAACGATCGGGCCGCCTATTAATAAAATATATACATATATATATATAGAAATTAATTCCGATTTCCCCCTTTATAATAGCAACAACGTCGCAGTCGATAAATAGTCTCGTCGATTCGTTCGCGCGCGCCGCTGACATTATATGGTAGCGTAAAGCTTGAAATCGAACGTTTACGTCACGTATATACGGTTTTTTTACAATATCACGGTTCGTCAAACAAACGGGGTGGACGGGAGAGAAAGGTAGACTTATTCGTTTCGTGGTGGCCGCGGAATATCGGTATTTTTAATTCCGATTAAGTCGTTTTAGAGCGAACGAGACAAGCGCGAAACGCGATCAACTAAATAGACGAACGAAAAACGGTGGACGTGACTTTTCGACGCGATTAAATAATCTCGAACTCGTCCGTTTTCGTTCGCGCCCGTTTCCGTTTTATAGCTCTCCCAGATGTCTCGACAATTATTGTCGGGCCAATAAAACGGGCGTACCGGGAACACAGCCGCCCGTAAAACACGCGTTTTCGGTATTTTGGTTTTTTTTTTTTTTTTTTCGTTTTCCGGCGGACACAAAACCACCGGGCCGCGCGCGCACACACGCGTACTTTTGGCCTCTCGGCAGACGGAAAACGTGTTCCGAATGTAAAACGCGTCGGAAAAGTTTAAATTTGACGACGCCCCGATAAAAAAAAAAAAAAAAAACAATAAAAAAGTATTACGCGTATGAATAATGAAACGACGACGCCGTGCGACGACTTGTAAAATAAACGAAGACGTCGACCTTTTTCCAGTCCCGTAAGCGGCTTGTATAATATGACCGTATAAATACGTATTTCGAGTAAACGTTTATATAAAACGCGAATCTCTCTCGTAAAATAATAAATTCCTAGGAAGCGCGCCGGTCGGTTTAACGCGTTTAAGGAGGAAACTTTGGCGGTATATAACTCGCCCGGATATGAAAATTTGCGTACCGTAATGTTTTCGTTACTTAACGTTTCGTATATGTTTTACGGGTCGCCCGGCGGCGAACTAAAGCGAATAGTTCCCCCCACCTTTCTTCTTCGTAGAGCCGCTTAAAAAGTTACGTAACATACCGGCAGTACCGGAGAATTTATTATTGATATTTCGACCGAAATTTGAAAATATTATCGAGAACGTGCGTGTGTAAACACCGCTCTTTACGTTAAATAGCTTTCAGGCAGTACCGCGTGATCGTCGGTTCCAGTAACGCGAGGGAAAGCTTCGACGACGTTGATTTTGCGCAAATGTCGGTCGCGTTATTATTCGATTTCAACCATTCCGGCGAACCGACCGACCGTCCACACTGACTGGACGGACACTGTTGTTACCAGTGCGTCAACGGTGTTTCTTCGACTCGCCGAAATTAAATTAACCGGTTTTTTTTTGTTTTTTTTTTTTTTTTGTAACCGAGTTGAAACGTAAAGTTAATAACGGATATATCGGTTAAAAAAAAACGCTATTTACTTATTCGTTACCGACGTTCGTTTCGTACGCGTTCAAATGTCGGTAAAATAAAAACCGTCGGCGACGATCGTTCGAAATTGTAAATTCGTAGGGAAAGAAAAGAAAACGAACGCGTTAAGTTAATTTCGGCTTTTGTGTATGTTAGTACTCGTTACTAGTACGTACTGCGTAAAGTTTAAACAAAGCCGCTAGAGACAAATAGTATTGGTTTTTAAGATTATTTTCCCTAAAAAATGTCGTTTCTCTCGTTTACGGCGTTACAAACAGGCCGTCGAAGAAAAATGAACGACGTCGTAATATATACGGAGCGCCCCACGGACATCTGACAAACCGTAATGACTTTCGTGTCCGTTTTCGGGTTTTTTTTTTTTGTAATAATTATTAGAACCGCGCGCTACGGAGTTTACGAAACCGTCGGCTTTTTTTCGTGGCCGCCGGTATACGTCGGGAAATGACGCGGAGACGACTGGATATTTAAAAATCGACGTTCTCGAACGGCCGTTTTAGATTTTGCGGGAAAAAAGTGTTGTTCCATTGTCAGTCGCGCGCGAACGCAATTAGAATTTAAAACGCGTATACGAATATCAAAAAGGAAAACTACGAAAAATATTGAACGACCGGTTTATATCACATTGCCTACCCGTGGTATACGCCGTACGTATCCAATTGAACCGCGAAAAAACCAATGGCGTTTAAGAAATAATATTGGTAAAATGACCTAAAACGAGGAAAAATTGCGACATTACGGAGAACAACACCGGCCGGTTCGCTTTACGCGTGACAAAAGAACGTTCGGGTTGCGTTTTTAAAATTCGATCAGCCGTTTATGACGCGAAAAACGTTCAACGTTCGGCGGGAAAAAGCCGCGAATTCAATTAACGAAAAAAAAAAAACCCCGAAGAGTTTTTGCGAAACGATAAACGTGCCCGCCGTCGGGTTTGTGTATTCGCGGAAATACTGTACGAAAAAATAAGAAAAACCGAAGGGACACATTCCCGTTTTCCGTTTGTCGGTTAGTGGCGACCGCGAGATTACGCGGAGACGGTTACGAAACCGTCGCTTGAGGACGCCGGGGCTTAAGTGTTTTCTAATTAAACGCGAGATTTTAATCCCCCCCCTCCCCGGGCCCGGTTATCGACTTATTTTCGGTTACTTTAACATCGGATTAACGATGTCGCGGAAGTTTACGCATTTGCATACCGTGCGCTGTTGACTTTTGGCAAGTACTCGGCGCCCGAAGTTCAGGAGGGGTGTGTGTGTGTGTGTGTGCCCCCCGGGGTTCGTACGGTGTAGGTACGATATTTTCCGAACGGTGTCGCGCGTACCGTTGCCACCGGGACGGCGCTGGCCGGATGCTCGCGCCGAAACATTTCTCGTCCTCGAATTAAAGCGCCGCCGACGCGTATAATATATATACACGCGTGTTCAACGATGCGCGTACACCGTTTTCAAAATGAGCACGGCTTCGCCGGACTAAAATCGGGCCATGTTCCCGCTCGTATCCCCTCCGCTGACCATTGTATCGATATTTCTAGCACTCCGCGGTTCCTATTGACGGCAACCGTTGTCGCGATTCACTACGATACATCGACCGATAATTGTTAATCCAAACACGCAACGTCCGGCGTTCGGCTGGTGCTAGAGGTCCATTCGGACGCGCCAGCGTTCTTATTCTGACGGTGGTAAGCGTACAATTGTTTTCGGTCAAAGTGTTTCGCCGTGGTCGTCGCAACGAGTACAACACAACGTCCGTGCTCTCCATTTGTGCGGCGGGAAACGTTACGCATTTTTCGCGGTAAATAATCGTCGTTCGTACGCTCGATGTCGTATTGTGTTGGCCAAACCACGTCGGCCAAGGGTACAAACGAATTTATTCGTTTCCGGGAAACCGAAGACGGCGGAGAAGAAACTCGTCGTCAACGGGAGCACCGGGACTCGGGAAGACAGTACTCAAGACTAGTCCGAAGAAGAATTGGCCGAAAAACGGTTCGGTACTCGCAAACCGGAAACGAACGTAACGCCGTGAAAACGAACGTTTTTCAACGCGGCGCCCAGTTAGGTGGCGATTTACCCGGCGTGTTAGTCCGACGTTACGATCGTTTATTATAGAGAGACAGAGACGAAGGGACCGTCGGTTCCGAAAGAATCGATTAAAACAACACTATAGGTGGCGGGGATGGCCGTGACTGATGATAGACGATCGGAGCACCCGAAGATAACGGGTTAACAAGATGGGCGAAACGGGAAACGCCGCCATTTTTCCCGAAACGAAATTCGTAAAATCGAACGATAAACTTTTTATTCGCCGATTTTCGGCCGGCGGGGTTCGTACAATAATATTTATCGTACCGTCGGGTAGTGTAGCGACGTCAAATATTTTCGGGACATTCGCACCCACCCCTTCCCTCGTGCTATTATTATTATTATTATTATTATTATTATTGTTGTTGTCGGGTCGGCCGAAGCGGAGTGCCTCCATTGTGTATGGCAAAATGTATACACGGAGACCTAAAATAATAACGACGTCACTTACGGGCGGTAATAACGGCGCAGCGTTTTAGCGTCGCGGTCGACCCGTGTGGATAGTAAAGGAGTAGTCGATTATCGTAAAAACGCGGGCGTGTCATAATCGTGATATCAGTTTCGTAACGCGCCGCCTGCCGGAACATACGTACGGTAATGGGAACACGCGCAGACCTCCCGGCCGATTTCCACCGGTGCCCCCTCCCTCCCGTCGGTTTCCATCGATAATTCGCGAACGCCGCGTTGCGTCCCCATGGACGGAATAATCGTGCCCGTATGTCCGAGCGATTTCTACAGAAATCCGCGATAAATCGTTCTGGATAAAAGGTTCTGGATTTGTCCCACGCACGAGGGACTTGCGTTTCCCCCCCCGGGGGGGGAGGCACTCGCGCATTATTTCGCGATAGTGGCGTACTAACGGAGTTTGGAAATAACCTCCTCCCCCAAAAAAAATTTTTAGGAAAATTTTAATTTCTTACGAAACGTTTATTTTTAGTGCAATAATAACGAAAAACTAAAATATTCTTAAACTTCGATACACGCGTTATATTAGAACGTATTCGTAAACACGAATAATCTATTAAAGTTTATAACGTGTCTTGTTTGGTTAGGGTCGTCCGATTTATTTATTTAAAATTTACTTCCCCCTCCCCCAGAAATTCAGGTCTAAGCACGCCACTGTCTCGCGACCGTGCCAGCGTTACGCGTACTTAGGACGCGCGCACAATGGACGCTGAGCACGGACGGCTCTAAATAAATAATTAACGAACCTCGCCGCGTTCGTGTCCCCCGGGTTGCCTTCCGGTTGCCGATTGTTGCGCGTTATTTGCCGTATCGTGCACGACGCGGGCGATCGGTAGCTACTCGGTACGCCCGTTGGCCGTGGACGAAAATCGGACGGTTTCTATCGTTAGTCTATGAGAAGAACCGACCGCGTCGTTTAATTTAAGCGAAGTTTTTGAAAATTTCACGTACACGTCGTCAAACGCGCGCGTGTAAACATTCTAACGGCTTAATATTCGCTCGCCAGACGGTAATCGCGCCACGTTCGACCAATCGCGCGGTTACGGCCGTTTTCCGACGTTGTTCTCGTGTACAGGCGCGGTTGGATTACGAAAATTCCTTACCCGGAAACGAAGCGGAATAACGTTTCTGGGCGTCGCGTCTTACCCACCGTGCGGACATAATTATTATTTACTCCGAGCGTACGCTTATACGTATACGATACCGTTTGGTTTTCGAATCGTTTCCGTCGGCAGTTCGCGACGGGATACCGTGTGGAAACGACGACTGTTTTTTCGATATTTTTCGGTTCATACCGTTCGTACTATTATCCGTTTCCGTAGTCTTTAAACGCGTCTTTTTCGCGAACCGACAATTAAACAAACGCTAGCCGATCGTTATTGTTGGTAAACAGTGTCGTACTAACAGGCGGGAGGGAGAGGTTTGGGGATAAAACTCCTCCCGAAAATTTTTAGGAAAAATTAATTTCTTACGAGTCTAAGTACGGCACTGGTTGGTAACGACGTATGGGAAATCGACGGATTATCGTTACCGTCGGGTAAAACGGGCTACGGTAATATTTTTCCCGACCGAATCCAACGCGTGTACCCTCACGAACCAAATAAAACGAAATCGATGGCGAACGGTACAAGTCGTTCGTTCGTCGGATAGTGGCGCTCGAGCGATACGCGGCACAGTTGTCCGTCCGCGGTTTTATATGTGTACACACGCGCGGGCGAATTTAGGCGAACGTACGAGAGCTACTGAAACAGTCCCGTGCCAATCGTATCCCGCACGACTTATCCGGAAGTTTCCGTATATCCTATTTAGTCCGGAAACCAAGTCGCGCGTTACTCGTCGTTACTTAGTAGCGGCGCGAAGTGGACTCTCCGAGTTCCGATTATTTTGTTTTGGCGATAATCAACGATATTCAATTGTACCGGAGAACGCACTAACCTCAACGTGTACGCCACTATTTCCTTACACGTACCGGAACGCTATCGTTCGTTTCGGTTAAGTGATTGACGAATCAAATCGCAGTAGGCGGTCGTCATAATACGTGGTTCTTCGTACGCGCGCTCGAATCAAAAGTAAACTTCGAATTATTAGGCAGTAATAGCGGAGCGTACGTTACGCACGTAATAAAACAAGAACTTTAAGCCGACATTTTAAACACGCTCGACTACTTTGGCGCCTTAATTTTTTCAAACAATAAACAAGTCTAGAAAGTTGCGTACTCGGAGTTAAGTAGTACGAGTAATTTCGCAAAAAGCTGACGAATAAATCGCGTTACCGTAATAAAACGTTTCATTTCTTTCAATACGTACGACTCGGACATTTTTAATAACGCGACACGTAAGCACTGAATTATATAAGTAGAGCCGCGAACTTATTCGAATTTATTGATTAAACCGTGCATTATAATAGTCCGTCGATAATTTGAGCGGAAAACTGGATATACGATATATCCGCGAAAAGTAGTGAAAAGTCTCTTCATTTTTGCTCTCCGTTTCAAAATAAAACGAAGCCGGAACGAACCCAGTTGTTTTAACGACGATTAAATTTAATTGAAGATCCGTAGATTTACACGAACGACAATCGTTTAGAGAAAGAAATTAATATAAACTCTCGAAATATATCTATTGTACATTTAATTACCCGCAATTGAGTCGATTGATAAAAATTTCAATCTCCGATGTTCGAATTCCAAACGAACGTTATTAACGTTCGTTAACAAATTACAAATACAATTTCGGCGATTATACAACGTCACCGTCCGAATTTAATCGTCGTTATTTTATAAATATCGTCCGTTTATATGAACGAAACATCGAACATATATTTTTTTAAACGTATTTTATCGTCAATTAAACGAAAGTAGTCCGAAATCTTAGTTTTAAACTTCTACATGATTATTACTTTCTAAAATGGCGTAAATGTTAAAGTTAAACCGCGAAAAACAATCGACGATAATTCATTCGGAACTTTAATAGTCTCTAAGGTCGGTGCCGACAACAAACGTCGTACAAGTCGAAGTACAGTTTGCCGGAATGATTTTCGAAAGCGCGTTAATTTTACAATTCCGGTTACACGCTCCCGGGAAACTAATACTTACAATCACGCAAATAATAACGATTTTTGTATTTACTTTTCAATTCAACGTTTTACTCGTAGTCCATTATTTTCGCGTCCATAATATTATTATTGCTAAACTGTAAAAATATTGTTTTTGTGAATTTGACGAGAGATTGATTAATAGTAACGACATAATTGATAGATTAATAAACATTTCTAAATTGTTAAAATAACGTTTGTGATCGGCCGCGGTCAGTTAATTACGTAAGTAGTACAACGGTAAATACATAATTATCGAATAAAACCTAATTTTTAATTTAACGCGTTAAACTCGAGTTAATTATTTTTACGAAAGTATCTAAATTAAGTTAAATTTGCTACGATATAGCTATAGAGGTAACTTCAAATGTAATATGGTGCTCGATAACAAAACTATAATATTAATGAAGACTTTGATGGAGGACACTTGGTGTAGTACGCTTAAAATTAGGTAAATTTCGAAAATGTTTATCACCGCAATATATAAAACTTACGAAAAGTTTTTATGTATATAAATAAAATTATTTTTTTTAAAATACGCGCTTAAGTACCTAAGTAAGTTTTAAGTTTAAGATAGTGGTAACTTCAAAGCTAACCCGCTATTACAGATTTATAAATATAATCTCCCATTTTCCGATTAAACTTTTCGTATTATCGCAAA
The DNA here is from genome assembly GCA_025469175.1 of Geopemphigus sp. TES_GeoC_2020. NCBI lineage: Eukaryota > Metazoa > Arthropoda > Insecta > Hemiptera > Aphididae > Geopemphigus > Geopemphigus sp. TES_GeoC_2020. The sequence continues at coordinate 3,459 of JAIPRN010005239.1, read as the reverse complement.
CTATTTTTAAATCGTTCTGTGACATTGACCACTACATACGTCTCGAAACGTTTCACCCTCGAATAATATAAATATATATACATATATATATATATATATATATTAAAAATTGAAAATTCGATATATATATATATATCGAATTTTTAATTTTTTTCGCGCCCTTAAGTTATTTTTTAAATTTGTTAAGATAAAAATAAAATTTTAAGTAATTTTTTTACGCGAACTTGACCCTGTGTCGTAAATCGATTACGACAACCGAACACTACCTATAGGCGAGAAATGCATGTACGCCTATTATCGGTACACTCGGAAAAAATGTACGTAAAAAAATACCCGAGGCCGATTTCAAATTGGTACTGATAAAAGTCTTTTTCGACTGACGTTACATAAAGCGCCGTGTTCCTACATATCCTACAGAATCTATAATCGAGTACAACCGTGTAGGTAAGAACGTTATACGCGAAATAATGGACACAGCGTCCTGTAATCATCGCGTACGAGAACCAACCGTAGTCGACGGCCATTAAACGCCGGAAAATTGAAAAACGTCGGTTGTTTCCCGAATGAATATACCTCCGTTTACAATTGTCCGTCCTATATAGGACAAGATAAGATAAATGTCCGTCAACAAAGGGAAATTTCATTAATAAACGTTATGTTCGACCGAAAATCGAACGGTGGTACGGAACGGCGTAGTGGTGGTAATAGTAGTAGTAGTAGCAGCGTAGGACGCGGTATCCGGTATATCTATAATAATTACGGCGACCGTAAATTGTATTTGCGTCGCCGTTGGTTAAATATTCGGCGGATACGTGAAACGGAACTATAAAAGTATAAAACGCCTTCTTTCCGCGACGTTCCGAAAATGTCCGCGAATTCGATATCTATCCGTATAAATAAATAAATAAATAAATAAATATATATATATATATATATATATAGACGTCGTTTCAGGCGGTTTTATCTGTTCCACAACACTCCCGAGGCGAAGATAAAAAGGACGTCTCGTTTTGTTTACGATTAATAATAAATATGTTGTCGCGTTTCCGTCGTTCCCCGGGAGTCCGTGAAACTCCAAGTAACACAAACGTGTATCCCTTGCGCCGGGAAACGTACGTCGGCGGTAATTGGAACGAACGAGTATTTTTTCGAATCCTTTTTAACGATTCATTACGGACGTTAAATTTGTCGTTCGCCGTGTACTGCGTCGGAATATACCGGTACACAGTAATAACATTTTTCCCGTTCGTATACGACGGACGCTACAACGTAACGCCAGAAAACGATTATCATATTTTATTCCCTATAAATAATACGCACACAGGCACGTTAACGGAATTTAATTTCGGATTATTTTAGGGGTTTTAATTTATGTAATAAGCGTACATACTACATATACACATACACATACACATAGGCACGCGCACGTAGGTATCACTCGTGTTCTATATGCAGTGACGTACTTAGACCTAAATTTCAGGGGGGGGGTTAATTTTTAAATATATAAATCGGATGACTCTAACGAAACAAAACACATTATAAACTTAGGATATAAAAATAGAATATTTACTTTTAACGAATACGTTATATTATACGAGTATCGAAGTTTAAAAATATTTTAGTTATTCGTTATGATGGACTAAAAATATACGTCTCGTAAGAAATTAATTTTTCTCAAACATTTTCGGTGGAGGGGTATCCCCCCCACCGTTAGTAAGCCACTGTTTATATGTATATTCTTAATAAGTTGACACGTGTTCCGATAATTTCGGAAGGTTTCGTTACTGTTAGTCGTGGAATTCGGATTATTTTCATCCGGCGGCGACGAAATCGCGTCACGTATGACGTGGATAAACTACGTACGGTAATATATTATGTTATTACGGTGGGCGCGACGGTCGGAGGGGACCGAGGGACAATTCGGATTTCTTTCCCCGTTACGTTTTTTATTCGGAAAACAAAACATTTGTATTAAACGTATACGTCGCGTGTAAAACGCAAATCCGACAACTTACCGGCGTAAATGCTGGCGCGTTTGTTTTTATTTTTTCATATTTCGAGAAAAATGGGAGGGGAAAGTAGATAGTAGAAGTAGGAGAAGGAAGGAACGACTGGTCGTATTTTTCTACATTCTATAACGGCTTATTCCGAATGAAATTTACGCGGAATACGCGTCGTAATGTAAAATATTTTATGCAAAATCGAACGTAAAACATTCAAACTACAGATTCGACTGAATGTGCTCTAGTAGTTTATATATATATATATGCGGTGTTATATTATAGACTCTACACAGATATTATTATTTATTATAGCTACACGCAACTTATAATTGGTGGATAGGAACACACGTAAACTCAGGACACGAATTTCTTAAATATATCGGCGCTAAACCATAAACGTTGTAAAACTATATACGTATATATATGTAAAAAATATAATATAAAAATATAAATATAACAATATTATTATTTTTATTTAGCAGTTTATATATTATATAATATACAAGTACATATATCACCACTAACAACATGTGGAATATCGACGAGAAAAATCCACCGTGATATATATTGGATATATATAATACGTTATTCGCGATAAAAATCGTTTATTTTTTCCAATCGAAACACGCTCTGCCACACAATAGCCCAACTTTTTTTTATTTCATTAATGTCACAAACGATAAAGTTTTTTAAACACGTTTGGCAGGCTTTTTAGGATTTTTTACACGTTAAACTTTCACGATAAACACACACACACACAAACACACACGTATGATATTTACATAAAAACGTAGGAAACCATTAAACAAACATCACGTCGAAATAGGTATTAAAAATGTTATTTTGAAAATAATAACAATTTTTATTCAAAAAGTTAAAATTATTTTTGAACCACCGGGGTGGTCGACGGGTGTGTATATATCTATACAGTGTGATAAGTTTATATATACATATAATAATGTATGTCTGTTTATCCGATATGAACGTGATTCATTTTAAATCACGTTTGAAAGTCAACGGTCCTATAATCTTAATAAGTTATCAACTCATATAATATTAAACTAACAAAAATATCAATACTATAATACGCTCTAAATTTAAACTAAATATTTCTACGTACAAAAAACATTTTTTTTTGCAAACAATTTGAGTAAATTATTCGTTGACGTTATTTTTTAAAATTATTTCAAAGTAAAAAAAAATTAATATCAATGTTTTTTGATCCGAATACGTATTTAATAATTATAACGCGTCGTAAATTGTTATATTAACTTTTTAATATGTATTACAATACCCATTCGAATTCGAATTTGAAAAAATACGATTTCAAATAAATAAATTAAAACCCAGGATAGACAATCACGAATTAATACGTATATTTGACGATATTGTCTACATTTCAATAAAATAACGTTTATATATATATATATATATATATATATATATTTGTTTGTTT
>JAIPRN010005238.1:0-11316 GCA_025469175.1 Geopemphigus sp. TES_GeoC_2020 | reverse complement strand
ACTGACTGTATATAATAAATCCGCAATCGACTTTCACTATTACGTCCGCGAAATATTTATATAAATTCCCCCCCCCCCAAAAAAAAAAATAAAAACCAAAAATTCGGTGTTCGTTTTTTCGACGCATAGTCTTATGTCAACGTGTAAATATTTCGAGAAACAAATACCAAACGTCGTCGTGTAGTGCCCTTAAACATTTTATGCTACACTCGCGACGATTAAGTCAAAGTTTACAGCTCTATGAAAATTCTACGTTCGTAATTAAAGTTGGACGAATAAATGGAATTACGTACGTAATATTATCGTTGGAAGTCGCGTAAACCGTTCGACAGTACTACCCTGTTTAGTAAATACGAGACGAAATAATAACCCTGAACCAATTTTGTCGAGAACAAATCTCTCCGAAAATGAACGAACGAACCGGAATTACTCGGACAATATTTATCGTCGGATCTAACGAGGTTTGGCCAAAACCGTGTCCGTAGTTCAGACGGACTAATTCACTTCCCAACCCTCTCACACCGGCGTAGGTATATTATTACGTTCGTCGTCGAAATAAATACGAAATCCCGAAATCGCCGACGAATCGTTCTGTACGTAAAATAATTAAGGCCGATAAATGATTTGGCGAAACAAAAACAAAACACGCGTTCGCAACGCGGAAATTGTTTTGTTTTCGTTTCGCTCGTTATTACCGTTAATTACCTGGGCCGCGGCGCGCGGCTCGGAGTTTATTAAAATCGCGGGGATTCGTCGTTATTGTTCAATACGCGCACGTAGGGTGACTGACGCGTTTTTTAGTACGTCGCCACGGCGGATATTGTACACTTTCGCGTGTTTCCGTGTACCGTGACGACCGTACGCGTGTTCGTACGATTTCGTTGATCCGCAATAAGCTCGTGAAAATGCGACCGGGTCAAACGAAAAACGGTGTAGCGCCGTACCTATAGAACCGATTTGTTTCCATTTGTCTATATTATCCGTGCGCGGTACATTTCGGGCGAACACGGGCGTTCAATCGCCGACGAATTATTACCGCTGCGTAATGAAATTTCGCGAATTTTTCGTCTTCGCGATACGTTCCGTAATACGAAAAAAAAACCCTCGTAATATATTCCGTACTATTTATAAATGGGGCGCGAACGTTTCCCGTTTAAATATACATTACCGTATTAAGTTCGACGGTAAAATATGAACATATTATCCGTGTTTCGCGTGGTGCGAGTGCAAACAAAAAACGAAAATTAAAATTTAACGCGAAAAGTAAAACTTTATGCTTCGTGTTAAGAGTGACGTACGTGAGGGTCTGAACGCTATTTTTACGTACTTCGCGTTTACCGATACGAAATCATCTCGACGGTTTCGTCGTAAATTTACGCGAAAATGAAAAAAAAAACACGTCGCGTAAAATTCGTCGACTTAATTACGATTTGAAACCAAGATAACGGTCGGTCTTATTGGTACGAACCGTTTTACGATCATTTTCGTTTTCCGACCACGTTGTTTTTATAAAATCGTCACGGGCGCCCGTGTTTTATCGAAACGTTTTTCCATTTATCGCACTTTTCCGTTTGCCGGAATAATAATTCGTTCGACTCGCTACTGGTTTTTTATTATTCGTAAAACGTTTACGGGCGACGGACGCGATTTACCTTTAACAGTATTCCCGAACTTTTTTAAAATTCGACGTAATCCTACGGCGCTCGGAATTCGAACGGTAAACGTAAACGGAGAGGCCAGACGTGAGAGCAGCGCAATAGGCGATTATCGCGTTGTAGTCGCGCCATTTCGGGATCGCGCAATAACGCGTACGGGTTCGAGGTTAATAATTTTTCGGCGTTATCCCGCGTAACAATGGATTTCCGTGGACGCCCGAACGCGCCGCCGCGATATATCTTCAAGAAAGTTTAGTTGTCTGGAAGAACAATTCGCAAAAGCGGTAGCACGTCTCCCTGGGGAGACGCGCAAGCGTGTTTACCACTGACCTACCTAGGTACCCGAGAAAACTGTAAATTAAATTTGCGTCGGCTGATCATATTATGATAACGACGCGAAAAACAAATTTCGCGTGCAACGAAACGGCGATAAATCTTCCCATACGGAAATGAACACGTACCCCGAATAACAAGAATATAGCCAACGACAATAACGGTAATATATATATCGTTATTTATAGACCCGAAAATCGTATATAGTCACGGCGGTCGACGTTGGGGTACACACAATGGGACGCGTCGTCCGCTCTTTTCGCGTCCGTTCGCTTATTATTTGGTCCGAAATCGCCCGGCGTATTTGCCAATTTGCGTTCTCGTCGTCGCGCTTCCGCAATTCCAACGACCAATTGACGTCTATTTCGTAGTAAATACGCGCCCTTTTTTTTCTCGTTCACTAATCCGCGTAGTTAACGATAATCTATTTATGTAATCCGACGTCGTTATTTATTTCGTACGTGTTATCGCCGCTCTCCGATTCGTTTCATAATTACACGAAACGGTTACGCACGAGATTCGCCCGTTTTGTGTTCGAACGAACGATGCAATTTTTTTCAAACGCAATAATCGGCACGCGCTAATATTAGAAAACATCGTTTCTCACACACCTCTGTACGCAATACGCAAGTTAGAAGGAAGCCCGTTCTGCGCGGGTGCCAGCTTTTACGATAGTAATATTTCGTAAATATTACCATCACGTAGATGGCGCGTTTCGTCAGACCGCCGAACCGTGTTCGGTATTTTTATAATCGCAACCGACATTCTCGTCGATATTGGTAACTGCAGTAACGGTAGGGCGAACGGAACATGTCTATTTCGGCGAATAGAAACCTTAGAGAAGGTTTTGCCGAGAGTTTACGCAGTAAAAAAGCGTTATTGTCTAAAATCAATTTCGAAATTCTCGTTCCCGCCGATTTTTGATAGTTTACCGCGACGCCGCGCATAAAATTCGGAATATAGAATACGATCGATATTGTACGCGCTCTCGATAACCGTAAAATGTACGTACGGTATTTCTATTTTCGACGTAACATCGTTATAGAGTTCGTCGAAAGAATACCGCGTATTTCGTACGGAAAATAATTCGATCGTTCCAAACGTTAATTAATCGTTTGTGTTTCGGCCGTGTTTGTGCGCTGGTTACATATCCGTCGGTACGTTTCCCGAAACAAAACGTCCGTATTTTCGTTATTGTCGAGCAGACCGGTACGGCGTATCGAAAACAAAGCGAAACTATTACACGCGTTGTGCGCCCCGAATTTTTAATCGGAAAAAGAAAAACGATATTATCTTCGCGTCGTGACAACTGTCCCGAACACGTGCGTGTCTATTATACGTATCGTTATAATAGACGAACAAGTTTACAAACGCGCCGTCGACGTTGTTTTAATTACGCGTATCCGAAACACGACGAAACCGTGTTCAAAATATTCGTATTCTCGTTATCCGTCGTAATAAATCGTACGATTCACGCGCCGGCCGTTTCTTTCTGCAGCAGCAGTATTATAATCGTTTGCCGTGACTTCCGCGGGCAATCGTTATTACACGTTATCCTCGTTTTTGTAACAGAGCGTTAGGATTTAACGACGGGCTATTATTATAAAGTTGTTGCGGTATATATATATATATATATGTTTGTGGACCAAGTGGCTTACTTAATATATTTACGACGTTATAAAACGGAATAACGACGTACCGGCTATATTGGAAAAGACGTCGGAACACTCGGCACGACCCGTTTGAAGAAACGCTCTGGCAGTTTAGGGCGATGGAAATTAGACGAACGCTTCCCGTATTCGTAGTATTCCGGGCCACGGGGGACATTGGTAACTTATAAACGAGTATATCGTATCCATCCTTCTTTCCCGCGTGTACACGGATTTCGAACGACGGAAAATGAATAAGTACTCCGGGGGATCGTGCACAAATTAATAGTTTACACGCGTTCGTACCGGGCGAGAAATTAACGTACGTCGCCCGAATCGTTAGGGGATGGTCACCTCGACAAAGCGTGTTGATAAATCGCGTAGAACGCGAAAATTGATCCGATTGCGTTGTCGCGTACACCGAAAATCGAAAAACCGTTACCGCAAATATCGAGCGAGTATAAAACAACGGCCGAAATATTGTCGAACGCCGACGTTTTAATCGAAAAATGAATAGGAAAACGGCAAAAACACTGCTTATCCCGCCGTTGTTTACGTAAGGAAAAAACAACTTTAAATTTTAAAGGGAGTTCGACTAGACGGTTATTAGCATATTATAAGACGCCATTGACAAATCCGGAAATTTCGAAGCGATATAAATTTTGAACTTAAATATTTTCCGCGGTTTTTTCCGTTTACGAAAAAGATGAATTACCGACGTTATTTGAACGAAAATTCAAACATTTTTAATGGCTATAATAATAGGTAGTAGAATGCGTCTATTTTTATAAACACACACACACACACACGCACTGAAGGGAAATTCTTTTCAACTATTCGACAAAATGCGAATAATACGAGCATTTGCGAGATAAACGTTAAAAAAACGTTACTTTCGATTACGCCTTTTCGATTAACTTTTAATTCGATAAATAACTAATTTTAAACGTATTTACTTTACACTTTCGATATCCTAAAATATATTCGTTAAAAACTTCGTTCCCGTCGTTAATCAGCATAAGTAACTAAACGTTCGGCAAAATGAATATAAGTACGTTTGAACATAACTTCGTTCGTATATGTTTCATATCGACTCGTCTTGACGCGTTTAAAAAATTTAACTTAAATAAAAATAATAACTTGGCCACCCTTGGAACACAATTATTGACGGTTCGGCCCAACCGATGTTATATTATTATACTCACGAAAACGGACGTCGACGGTAATAATAATGACGTTGATGATGGCCGTTGCTGTTGCCGATACGATTTTCCGTCACGCGAATTAGATGGGATTATCGCAATTAGTTTATGATTCGCCATGATATAGCGGCGGCGCTCGGTGTTTCGATATTTCTAAAAAAACGATCTTTTTTACTGACGTTCGATTTGATTTCGTTTTAAACCCTAAACGATCGTATCGCCTACTTTACGCGCTTAAGTGAAGCATCGTTCAAATACGTAACAATAACGTAATGTCGTTTTTAACGCCGAACGCGATATTCATTAATCGGTCTATTTCGTACACGCGCGCTCGAAGCGTTATTATTTTTCGCTCGAATATTCAATTTTATCGTCGCCCGCGTTTTTCCGGCAATGATTTTTCGGCGTACGTGTTTTTCGACGCCCGATTCCGACGGGCTTCAACAGCGCATTTGATGGCCGGGCTTACTTTTGAAGTTCTACGCAAAAAAGTTTAATTCGCCTTCTTTTCGTTTTTTTTTTATAATAATAACGTTTTTTTTTTTTTTATCAAATATTGTTACTTTTAAGAACATTTTGTTCGTCAGTGTTTATTGAAAATACGTAACACGGTTTGACGCGATATTTACCTTTAATTAAAATCCTTAAAAATTAATTTTTAATCGATCGATAATGCGTGTTTCGCATAACTGTAAACAAATACGAAAATAAAAAAAAAAATTTTACTATATATTATAAAGAAAAAACCGATTGGTTAAAATTAATATTTCCAATAATTTCTTTTTTTTTTCGTTATAACATCAAAGGTAGGTTTATCGAGCTTTATTTCAAAAGTCGATCTATTTTGCGTGAAAAAAAAGGTCATTCGAAAAGACAGAGAACGAACCCAATCTAAAATCTTCGAGAGCGTATCGCGAATGTAGTATTTATTTCGTACAAATATGATGGACATTTTGAGAATAATTAAATCTTTCTACGCGATAAATCTTTTTGTATGATGAATGATATGTTTGAAACGAGGAGTTTCATGCTGATTATACGAATTCGAGGAAACAATTTTTTTGAAATGTTATTCTGCGTTGGTTTCCGTATCACGAACAATAAAAAATATAACGGACATCTATATGTGTACGTTATATGGTATGATCGTTCACGTTTGCCAGTTTTTTTTTTGTTTGATTAACGACTGTAGTAGATTTGGAGAAAATTTTCGAATATGTTAGGTACGCGCGCCCGTTCTAGTAAATTTTGAATGTTTGTATATTCTATGGCGCGTCTTTATTTCATGCTCGTTATCACCGTACGACTCGTGTGTTGGCTTTTGTTCGCTTACACTTTTACTCGTTTTAGTTCGTACGTTCGAGTGTGCCGTTCGTTTATTTTTGTTATTTCGCGTTAATCGTTTCAATTCGTTCTTTTAACGCGCGTTGTATTATTATAGTCGTCTTTCTTTACCAGTGTCTTTGTTTTTTTATCGCGGTGAACGACTTGTTGAATGGTCACCGTGTGAGAGATCTAGTTTTTTAGTGACTTATATTACGCGTGGAATTGTCGGTCGGGAGTTTTATATTTACAATCCAGCGGGCAATACATAACGAGGGGGAGGGGCACCTCCAACTGACCGTCGTAACAGACGGGAAGTTCGTACAATTATATTAATTTGTAACAAAAACTTAGAACGCGAGCGTATTCCATACGCGAAATAGTTAATTTGAAAAAAAAGCGATTATAAATCGACGTTTTCGTAAAATATCGTTTGGAATTGCGAATTTTTTCGTTAATTGCGAAACGAATATTGGTATGTTAGAGTAGACAACATCTAAAACATACCGTATGTCGTCGAGAACGTCGATCGGAATTACAAGATCGTTCGGATAACGTTTTTACAGTTACGAAAAACGGTCGTTTTCATTTTACGACAATGTCGTCGAGAACGGTAAACGTGTTGAAACGCGACCGAATCCTACGGCGGGAATGTAAAATAATTTTCAAAAACGAAATCGGTAAACGCGTTCTCGTTTCGTCGAGTGATAATAATATTACGTAACGTTGGTGGGATTGCGATGACGCGTACGGACGAAAATCGATAACGAGACGCCGAAACGGATGACATAATATGTTTAACGTACGTTACTTCGAACGTTGTAATAAATACGCGAACCGAATTCGTTGGTTTTAGTCGCGGGGTCCGGTGCCGATAAACGTTTCGAGTATAATGGCGTTATTACACGGGAAAACCGGACGATAATTCGGGAATCACGCTGTACCGTAAAGACGTTTTACTTGGATCGATATTAACCCGGCGATAATGACGATTGAACGTGAATTTCGAAAACCCATTACGGTTTTCCGTATTATCGGATACTTAACGTTATAGTCGACGCGACGCGGTGCAATTAATTTCGAATTAATTTCGTAAACCAATTATTGCGCCTTAAAAGTAAAAAATATTTTAAATTTTCTAAAAAAAAAAAAACGAAAACCCCTTAAAATTCCACGACCGCGGCGGCTGGTGAGATAACCGAACCTTTTCATTATTTAAAGGGTAGTTCGAATACCCAAGGGCGTACAATTTCACCGCCGCGTATTACGTTTAGCGCGTCGTTATACTTGAACATTTCGTTTTTGCGTAACACGTCCTATTTTTGAACGTAACTCCCCGAGCGTTCGTGAGTAGTTTAGTTAAACCCCTTATCGTTTACATATTATCCGAAGTCGAAAATATTAGTCACAAACGGCGCCTACAATCTAATCGTGTGTACGCACGGTTGAGGGGCACGAGTGGTATTTCAAAGGAACATTTTTTAACGTTTCTTAAAACGGTCCGCGTCCTAATTGTTATACATTTTTGAAATCGAAATAAAGTAGTACGAAAAAGGCGACATTTTCTAATTCAAATCGTTTTAATAGTCTGAACCCGTATAGAATTTTTAACATTTCCTTATTATTTTAAAAATTCGCGCTTTAAAATTGCGTACGAGTATATCGTAAATTCCGTTTTTTATGACGTATTCAACGTTGAGTTCTATTAAAACGAATTCATTTCGAGGACGCCTAATAACGATTTTTATTTTTAAAACGACGTAATATTAAATCGACGCGATTACTAATTTCGCGAAATAAACGAAGAATTTTTTATTTTATCCTCGTGTAACTCGACATTAGTCCAGATTTTTATATTTCAATTCGTTTCATACTCCCGTTTAATATTCTTCTTTATTATTATTATTATTTCCCAGTTTTCGTCGTTCCTCCAGATTGCTTTCCTGAACTTTACAACTACTCGTGTAAACAACGATAGCGTATGAACATTACTAAATATACTCTCCGAAACGTGTACAACATTCAGGATTAAGAGTTTTAAAATAAATACGCGTTTTAAACGTCGTATAAATACAAACGTCGTTTTTGGGCTTTTCGCTTTTTATCGTCATTCTATACATATTTTCGTTCGACGTACAACAGATTTAATATTGGTCAATGTGTAACGTAATCGATTAAATACGAATATTTATTATTATTTAACAAAAAAACCTACACGTCAAATTAATTTTTATGCCAACATACGTGTATATATATATATATATATATAATGTGTAAACACGAAACGCGCGGGGTTCTTTTACTAGTTAAAAAAAAAAGATTTAAAAAAAATACCGCCTCCGCAATGATAGAATTATTATATTTGTTTATATATTGTATTACGTATAATTTAAGTTGATTATTCGTTTGTTGGACGGTCCCTCGGCCGAAAAGGGCCCCACACAGCGTCCGTGTTTATTTTTAAGCGCGTAAATACGTAAAGTGAATTCGGTTTTCTTTTAATATCCGAAACGACTGAATCGATTTTCATATTTGTATATTTGAAGGGACTTGAACGGTTTTCGGGACACCGTAATTACTATTTTCAGACGTACGCGCGCAATTATAAAAGCATAAATTGTATACAAACGTAAAATTATTTCGGATTGAAAAGTAAATAATTTGTATACACTTCTATAGAGGGATCAAAGGAAGTTAATTATTTTGTCGATATCCAAGAAAAACGAAATTGTAATTAGGCGCGCGCCAATTTCTTTATACGATGCACTAGTACACTGGTCGTATTTTCGTATCGATAACGAACCCAAACGATTATTAAGAACGACAATTTGAATCGTTTGTTCAATTTTACTTCGAAAATAATTAGTATTTACGCGCGATAATTGGTACCGCGAATCGATAATTACGGAAAAGATACGCCATTATAACGGTTTTTCCCTTATAAAAACGGGTATCGTCGGTAATATATTCGGGCTGAATTTCGTACTTTCGGAAATAAATCGTTGACCTTTTACTACTTAATCGACATTCGATCCCGCGTAACGGTAGACGGACAATTAGTTCCCAACCCCCCCATTATTAGGTCCGCCGCCCTCGTAAATACCTTAAAACCGAAAATGGTACGAGTTCTCCGCGGAACGCGGTTATTACGAAATACCGTTTTTTATTACGAAACGCGCGCGCCGAAGTTTGTGCACCGCGGCTCGTCGTCGGTAGTAATACGCGCAACAAATATACACGTGCCCGCCGTATTGCGTTCTAAGTATTCTCCACATTGTAGCGTAATTGGAAATTGGTTTTTACGGGTTTGCCGGCGAATTCGTGTTCCGTCGTGTTTGATGCGCCCATGAATATACATGTTCGTGTATTTACTCGAAAAAGGGAAGGCAAACGCATAATCAGAAATATATATACGATGATGGCTCATAATCAACGTGTACCCCGAGGGATTTCGGTAACCGAGTTTTCCTTTCCGATATATTATTATTATTACGCGGGACAAATTTCGACTAAACTATTATTCATTCCGTGGGAAATTTTATACCAGCTCGTCGTTATGTATATATATATATTATCGTCGTAATTTAATAATCGTTTAGTATAATTTATCGACTACGAACAAAACAACGGTCGTCGTTCGGGAACTGGCGAATGTCAACGGTAAACCGATTAAAACGTCGGAATTCGTGATTTTATTTTCACGCGTGTTCCCTAACGTTCCGTCGATGAATATCGAGAGCGTGAAACGTCGTCGTGTTCGTTCGACGTTATCCACGGTACCGTGCGCGGACGTCGTCGATATTTCGTATACGTTAATCGGGACGCGGGTATTTCTCGCGCGATACTTTAAACTTGGAACAAAACTTCTTTCGCTTAAAGCGAACCGAAGTTAATTGTGGAAAACGGTTCGAAATCACTAGTCTCTTTTCTAGACTATTGCGAAAAACCGTTATTTTGCAAAAAAAAAACCATACCTAACACGTTTAACGATTGTTTCGGCGAATCAAAAAAAAAAAAACCGAAAAACTCGTTTCTACAATAATTTAGAAAATAAACCGACGGGATCGTTCGTTACAATTTGACATTGTTCGTTTTAAACGATAAACATTTTGTTCAACTTTTAGGTATATATTTCTCACACAACGACGACACGCGCACCTAAACGATTCCGAAAATATTCACCTAATTATAATATGTTCTAGTATACAATATAATCAACGACAAAAACGGTAAATAGGAAACTATTAAAAAGATATTAAACAAAACAGTAACTTATAACTAGAGCTCCCGACGACGTAACAATCTTGAAAAAACCACGTACCAGAAACATAAACGTCGAAAAGTAATCGTAAACACTACTTTCAAATTATTAGTGACGTTTTAAAGAATTTTTCCGGCGTAAAACGTTAAAAGTTTTATTTTACAAGTACCGTGTATACCGCGACAAAAAGTAGCGAGTCTTTCGGTTTTAAAAAATTGTTTTTCGTTGTTTTCATTTTTTTTTTGTCTTACGAACTTACAAAACGCCTTCGGACGTGTACTGTCCCGCGTTGAAATTTGGACGTTTTGTGAAACTTCGTTTTAAATTAAAAGCCTTTAAATAACAACGGTCACGGCGGTTGATAAACGTTCGGACATGCGTACGCACACATTCGCTCACGCCGACGTAAATTTAACGTTAAAAATAAATCTGTAGGGGCGAAACGTTTTTACGGGTCGATATATCTTGTCAATACAGACTGGTGATGAGAAAACAAATAGTTCGCCGCGTTACCTTTATCGAATAATATTAATTTTAACGAAAGGAAAACGGACGCGTCTTAAGACCGAAACGAACGACGGACAATACTTTTAAAAAAAAACCAAAAAAAAACCACCGGAAAAATTGCCGGCGCGACTAAAACGACGGGAAAGAACGGAATTTAAAACGCGTGACCGTTGACGTAAATCGAACGCGTGATGTAACGCTGGCACCAAAATGTCAGTGTTACGGGAAAGTTGTACCTTCGACTGTACCGTCGGTATAAATATTAAGATAATAAATGAGGTTGTTGAATAATAATAATAATAATCTATTAATAATAGATTATTAATTTATTAATAAGAATACACAAGAATAAATTCTGCGTAACAATTATGGATAATATGTAATTA
>JAIPRN010005237.1:0-11325 GCA_025469175.1 Geopemphigus sp. TES_GeoC_2020 | reverse complement strand
AAAAGAGGCGTAGAAGAAGAAGAAGTACAATAGTCAATTTGATCCCGCACACACACACACACACACACACACACACACACACACACACACACACACACACACACACACACATACACACACACACACACATACATATACATACATACGTATATATATATATATATATAAAGCGAATTCTAGCACGCCGTTTTGTTTTTATAATGCACAACGTAGAACAAAAAATAAAAATTCCGTAATATATTACGCGTATCCTCTCTTTCGAAAATACTCCTCTCGTGGGCAATTCGCTCGTTTATTATCGTTATACGCTTGCGACGAATAAATGTCGTTAACCGGTAACGAATGAGCGTTACAATTCAATATTTATATATGTACACACGCACGACCGTCTGAATTCGGAAACGCGGACTCGTTTACGTTAATAATTGTCAAATGGATAATATATCGTACGATAATAATCGTAGACGCTCAAATACGAGTATAATGTTTATCGATCCACCACCACTGAATTCTGTATATCTGTATAGTCGTGTATGCGCGAGAAAATCGTGTGCGTATAGAGAACCGAATAAAACTCGACGAGATTTCGTTTAAATAATATCGCGCCGGGAATATTATTTTACCGTAATTCGATGTTATACGCGGGCGCGAAAGCATTTTTCGACGATTAAAAATTATCCGAAGGAAACGATCGAGACGACGACATTATTATCACACGGCCGGTTCGGCGCTTAAAAAGCGGAAGAACCTCTATAAGTCGAACATCAAAAGTTCGAGTTATAGGGTTTTCGACTTATGGATGATTTCAACTTGGGCGGATTTTGATTTGATTTGTAGAGGTTAAGATTCATTCTAACTAATTTTGTGTTATAGAGGCGAAATAAATGAAAATTCAAGTTACAGAGGTAACGAACGTATTTATATTTATTATAAATCAACGTTGTTGCAAAACATCGTTAAAATAAACAATATACGTAGGTATTAAAAAAAATTGTAAAAATTGTAAAATAAAACGTCGCTACGTTTGAGATACGGAGGTCAAATTTAGTTTTTCGAGTTATAGAGGGGAAATATTGTACCAAAATGGCTTGTAGGGGCTCGATAATTATATCGATTAATCGAGGATTGAAATTTCAAGAAATGGAGATTTTTGGGCCCAAAGGAAAGGGAACAAAACTTTTTTTCGAATTTTGAAAATTTTCGACTTACTGAGGTTCAACTGTATTACGATGTTCGCTATGTTTGCGTCGGCACCGCGGATTCAAATACGTTTCGTCGGGTGCGCGGGGAGTTTGGAAATTTTATTTCGGGCATTTCGTTAGATTAAACGTGTTTACTTCTCGAGAAGGTATTCGGTGTGACCACCGGCAAACGCCGATAAAACGTTCGAAAAACCGAATCAGTTGGTGGTTACGAATGGGGAGGGAGGGGGAATGATATCGTCGTCGGACCATTCGATCGGAACGCTGTTAATTCGTTCGCGTCGGCTTTTAGAGCCAAGCGTACGTTTCGACGTAGTCTCGTTTAGCGCTACAAGTCTCCGACGTATTGGTTAGTAAACGCGTTAGGCGGTTAAAGATTTCGGGTTACTGTAAATAGGCTCATTTATAATTAACGACGTTCCGAGACGATTCATTTTCGGTTTCCGGTTTTTCGTTCAAATTGAACGAACCGAACCGACGAATCCGATAACGCGCGAATAACGTGTCCCGAACTATTCGACGGTCAACCGTAAATTTAGTTTTTCCTTTTAAAACATCGCCTGGACGAAAATAAGCGGCTGCGACGTGATTCGTTCGTTTAATTTCCGTATATTAATCGTACGGCCGCGTCGATTCGTTTTTACGTTCGAATATATTCCGCGCGTACGCGGCGGAAAACCGAAATGGCGACGATAAAATGTCGGATACGTACGTTCGTACAATAACCGGTGGATTTCGTCGAGCGGACGAGAATGCTAAACCGTCATCGATCGTTAGACGATTATCGCAGTGGCGTATGCACGCGAAATCGAAAGAACGTTTACGCGCGAGCCCGAACCAGAAGAACGAAACTTTTACAACGCGTACCTGGTGTTCTCGTCGTCCGAGTAGTCGATCTCGGGAGCCGGCGGCGGGTCGTTGCTGAAACCGCTGTCGTTGCTGCTGTGCAAACTGGCGTTGCCGTGTTGATGGCCGACCCCGCCGGTCCTCTTGTCTACGGCTTTGCCGGGCGCCGGCGGCAGTGTTTGCGGCGGCGGCGGTGGCGGGAAAAACGAAACCGGCGGCGGCGCGTGTCCACCGTACGGACGCGGTACGACCGGCGCGGGCACGGACGGTGCCGGCGGACCATGGTTACCGTAACCGTTCGACCGGCTGTTCGCCCGGGACCGCGTCTAGGCGAAAACGAAAATCAAAAAAGTAGAAACGACGACCCGGTTAGGTTTTGGTGTGTGTACCAGACTTACCGGATACGGATTCCTGTGAGACAACGAATCGCCGAATCTTGTCAACGTGGTCGTCTGGTAGCGGTTTTGTTTGCCGATCGTCGCCGATTCGCTTCTGCCATGGTTGTTTGTGACGGTCGACTGTCCCATGGAGTCCTTTCGCCGGTACTCCGACGGCGAGTCCCTGCGAGTGACAAAATTAAAACGACGTTCGCAGGGGGAAGGGGCGCGTGGAGATTTTCAACGAAGCGCCCTCGCTCAGGGTTCGGTTGATTTTAATAGATAAATACGTACGATACGACCGACTCGTCCATCAAGGGTTCGGTGTAGGTCAACGGGAACCAACCGCTGCACTGAGTGCGCAGATTTTCGCCGAATTGCCATCCTTTGTTTCGTTCGCCTGCGGAAACGCGTGAATAAAGTCGTCAGCCTTTGGACAGGTTGGGCGTTTCTTTTATAGAATTCGACGGTGGATGTGGACGCGCGGCCTCGTGTCGAATTTCCAATTTCGCGGGCTCCGTCGCCGTGTATACTACGTAGATTGATTGTTTCGAAAGCCGGTACACGTTTCGGCGGTATTTGACGTATAGACGTATAGCGAATAAATCGAGCGGACACGGGCATATTCAATTATTCGCGCGATTTCGACGAGAATTCGTATTTCAAGTGGATCAATAGTGTGGTCTCGTACGTTTTAAAACGCGCGTGTATATCCGCGTTTAATTCGAAAGAACGCGGAGGAAAACAATCGTTTACGAAAAATAAACAGGAAAAACCGTCGCCGTAAATTACTCGTTAATTCGGATTTCGGAAATACTGTTCGTATAATAACTGGCGCGACTGCGAAGTTGTCGGCTCTATACGATAGGGTAACGAACGATTCGGTGGAAATGATCGGTTCTCGAAATTCGTATTCGTTCGAATAAAACCGAATACGGTGGCGAGCGTCGATTGGGTCATTCACGTCGAGCTATACACCCTAGCGATTCGTCATTATCGTTAAAATTGTTCGACGTCGTCCGTTAGGATAAAGTGTACCGACGTGTACGCGATGTACCTAACCTAACTGGCTGGTTTTTGGAAAGACGGTCAGGACACCGGGCTTACCCGACATGGCAATCGTGTCGCCCTCGTGGAAGCTCAGTTGATTCTCGCCGCTCGACAGGTACGCGTACGTGGCTTGCACGAGATTCGACGGCGCCTGTGACTCCCATCCGTTATCCGGCACAGCCATCGACTTCGGTCTCGATCCGCCGTTGCCCGGGCTTGATCCGTTCTCCGCTGTAACGTTCGTCGCGTGCCGTTAGATTGACCGGTATCCGATCAAGGCGGGACGTCGGAGATGGCCATGGAGACGCTTATGATAACGCGTTTGTATTGGAGGCACGAAGCGTTATTATCCGGAAAAGTGACGAAAAGATTGCGCCGTCGGCGTATACGCGGACACGACGTCGATACAATGCGGACGGTTGAATTCGTCGGTTAAGTTATGTTAGGTTATTAATGGTCGCGACGGCCCGCGGAAACGATTCGATGGACGTTTTCCGCGCGCGCGTGTAATATTTTAGCGACGTACGTCGCGAACGTCCATACGGTCGTGATCGATTCGCCGTCGCTCTCTTAAACACGATCGGCTTATTATTAGCGTAACGTCGAAGAACGGCGTTAACCGAACCCCCGGTGGAATGGAAAAACGTACGTTACCGGAAGAATTGGGTTTCGAACACGTCTCGGCGGTACGGCCGTTGGCGTTAAGTATATAGCGTAGCCGTTCTCCGAATGGTACGTTCGACGCGCCATCGTTATTACGGCGCGGAATTATCGCGTATCGCGTCGCTGGCATATAGGTATATAAGGTATAATAATAATATAAAATAAGGTATATAAAAAGTGAAGTTAACGACGTTACTTTTGTTCAGGGATTGAGACGACGCGTTCAGATTGAAATCCGACTTGGCTCTGGACAGCGGATAGTTCAACACCGGACTTGATATATCGTTCATGGCCCGTACGTCCAAACAAGACGCGTCCATCGATTTCGTTTTCCTCAGTTGCGACGTCAACGAGATCCTGTCGTCGTCGATTCTCGGCGACCCGCCGACGTCGTCGTCCATCCAAAAGCTCACTTGCTACACACCGACGAATATTAGTCACCGTCGTCTCAGGGTGGACGCCGAAACGCGGTCTAGATTGGTGTGTTGTCGTTCCGAACTCACCCGAAGTTTCGTCGCGAACATCGTGTCCACGGACTCCGGTAACCGTTCCCGGGACTTGGCCACGTCCAGCCAATCGTTCAGGTGTTCGTCGTACATCGACTGCGTGTTGGTGTGATAAGCCAGACAGTGTTTGACCAACGAGCACTGTCTCTCCAACACGAAACCGTATCGACGTCTCTCTTGAGTCATCGCCTTCAATGTCGGGATCATTTTAAAATTATTTTATTAATTTCGGAGACGAGTTTTTATTTAATCGTCGCTTTTGATACGACAAACAGACGGGGAAAACGGCGTGTATTTCACAACACGCGGTTATTTTGTTTTCGGGAAGCCACGAATCGTACGAGTAATAAACGAACGTAGTACTCACGTTTTTCAAACTCTGTTCGCAAAAGTTGTCCAATTTGGATTTTTCTTCTTCCAGGATTTGCATGGTCTGTACATAAAGGGGGGAAATAAAAACGAATAAAAACCGTACTCGAAGCGGAATTATTATTACGATAGTAAAACGAAGTTTAAAACGGCCACGGCCCGACGATATATTACGCAGGGAGGATTTGATTTTGTTTTGTTTATTTATCCGTTATGTGTGTGTAACGAAGTACTTCGCGCGTGTGTGGCGATTATTATACATAACGGATCGCCGTCGTCCCTGCCGGCGCGGCGTATTTCATAAAACGAAGCGTACACTCCGCGAACAATGAGAGCGTCTTCAATGGGCCGGTAATAATTTTTATCTCCCGACACATTCGGGCTTTGCGGTGCCAAACGAATAAAAACGCGACGATAAAACGTTCGTATTGTTTTTAGCCTCGCCAATGCCGTAGTGCGCGTACGCGTTATTTAGTGACCGTTCGTCGTACACACACACACACACACACACACACACATACGTACGTGTATATATACGCGCGTTGAAAAACAACCCTCGCTGCCACTAATAGAAATCGACGAGGGGTTATCTCGTTTTTTTGTCAAAATTATTTATACAGAAAAAACGCTACGTTTTTCGTTCCGTACGCCGAAAACGAGTTATACGCCGCGCACGCGTCGCGTACGTCGTTAATTAGACGACGCGGTCGAACGTCAGCGCGTTTATAATTCGTATCGGCGGTTGTACGTCGTGGCGAACGCGGTTCGTCCACGTTAATCGTTACCGTTCGCTACCGATAAATGGTTACCTTCATTTCCTTGTCCATGGCCAATCCCGCTTTCGGTCCGACCTTGTGCTTTTTCCGGCACTTTTTCATGGCCGACGCGGCCTTGCTGTAACTCTCGGACCGCTGTTTGTGCTGCTGCAAGAATCGCTTTTGTTCGGACTGGCGACCGGACGAAACAAGCCACCGAAAATAATCGAAAAGTGATCGCGATTTTATTTTACCGTCGGATAAAAACCAAAAAAACGGAACGGTACCGAGGGGTTAATCAACGAGTTTACCCGCTACGTGTACCACGAACCAAAGAGGGTCGCGTTATTTATTGGACCGCGGGGCAGAAGGTGGGGGGGGTGGTAGGGAGGAGCGCGCGGACGTTTAATTTGGCCGCCTCGCCTTTATAAAGGTAACGCGTAATATTAAAAGCTCGTATATATTCGTTAGCCCGTATCGAATATCAGATATACGTATATTTATGTTATCAGATACGCGTTTTTCCTCGTTTTAACGATGTATTCCGCGGGACCCTGGGACGGTCGAACGAACCAACAATATTAAAACGACGGGACGAGGGCGTTCGTTTCGTAATTGATGCACCGACGCGTGTGTTTTCCCGCGTCAATAACGGCAAGTGACGTAAAACCGAAAAACCCGTCGTCCGTTTCTGTTTAAGCGCACGCGTGTTTGTAAAACACGACATAATTACCTGGACGACTTTGGTGTCTTTTTCTAGGTTCGTCTCCAACGGCACGAGCAAATCCACGTAGAACGCTTTCAGCTACGAACACACAAAACGCGGCGTTTTATTATTTTTATTCCGAACACCCGTCGATTTCGCGTCGTCGGCGAATTTCTAATTCGTCAGGTCCGATAACGTTCACGAACGTCGGAATCGTGAACAACCAATAATTGCGTTTCGTTCACAGATTAGCCGTCATTTCGATCGTTACTTTGTCGTTTTTCCCCTTTCAATAATAACGCGTTTTTACGAACGCGCCGATTCCGCGTACCGTTTCGAATATTTATTTTTCTTTCGATCCCGTACGACCTTAATATAAAAACCAATTTTGGGCGTTTTTTTCGAAATCGTGAACCGGAATAGCCGTAAGTCCGCAGCGTCAATAGAACATAGGTAGAACGAATAACGGCCACGAGACGGAATTCGTAAACGTTGTCGTTAGGTTGTACCTCTACCGATCTTTATATTATAAACGGATTACAACGCGGGGTCTGACACGGACGCCGTTCGTAAGTAAATAAAAATGATCGTTATCGAAATTCGGTGGCGACTCGACCGCCCGGCGCTTCGACTAGACAATTTCCGTTACACTGACGCACCGCGGCCCAGTCAACCGCCGGAGGTGTACGACGTGCCGGTAGCGCGAAAACTATTTGGTTCGATCACGCCGTTGTTTTGTCGGACGAGAAGCGAAAATTGTAAATCGCGCGAACGTAAAAAATCAGGATAGTAAAAAAGGCGAATTTCGGGCCCCGATACGCTAAGTGTACATATTACGGTATCCGAGGGCTGTGTACGAGTGGCGAAGTCGCTTGTCCCATAAACGCGTGCGCGGCGAGGAATTAATAATTTGTTTGGAAAAAGAAACACGACTTCCGGTCGGCCCAAACGGCACCGGCAGAACGGACGATCGTATTAATAATAAATCGAAATCTACGGCGGGCCGGCCGACCGACGGTGCGAAGGAGCGCGGGAAAAACTAAAACGCGATCCGACCCGGCGAGGTTACCAGATTATTTTCTGGTCTCTTTCTGTTTCTCTTATGTCTCTACATGCACGCACACGCATACATATAACGTATTCTTCGGTAAGAGCGTTATCGGAAAAAAAAACGAAATAAAATAATAGTAGTCGGACGGACGGCGAATTCGAAAAGAAAAACTTTCGACGACTAGTTGTTTCCTTCGTCCGTCCATTTATTGCCCGTATACGCCCGATATAATGGTCGTAACGAGTCTAAATCGACACGTCGACACGGTGACGCGTATATATATATATATATATATATATATATATATTGATACAGAGAGGACACACGTGAGAAAACAAATTGTATATCACAAACTTTGTTTCGTTCTCAATAAAAGTTTTTCGACGTGTTTCATATCGCACTTGTATATATATATATATATTAAGGTGGATTCGAAACTCTCCACGCTCGAGCGTTCGTTTCGGTGACGAGATCGCGCGTGAACAATATATATAAAAGCGAATCGTAATCCGAAATCGTTTACGCGTATTTTTACGTACAACTTTTTTTTTAATAAATCGGCAATACACCCACTGTTTGGAAAACTTGAGAACAGTATTTCAGACAGGACTTCGCCATCATTACCGATTCCGCAAACCGAGCAACCGCGTCTCACATAGCCGGAGACTCCAGCATCCGATCGACCAAGTCGCCCGGCGCGAATCCTCCGGTCCGTTGGACAAGCGCGTCCCCGTTCACGGTTGTCTTGCGGCGGAAGATCGTATGGAACGCGTCGTCCTCCCCCCGACTGTATGGTCCGGCCGGTCCACAATGAGAACAACCGGGCGACGGAGCCCGACCGATTGGTCCTATGCAGGAACCGGTTGAAGCAACCGTCAACAGTTGGGTGAGATGGGACGTCATCTCGCCGTGTGACCTACTCAACCACCGGCGCAACAGTTCCGGGGGGAATTCACAACCGGGTCCCAATCGTAACACCTTCAGACACTATTCGGCCAGCGTTCGGTCTCTAATCGCAGATCGATCGATCGCTGGCCGTTGCGCCGTTCTGGATGTCCCCGAAGAATCTAATCTAACCTACTTGAGAAGGTACACGACGTTTACACGACATTCCAATTGCCCCCCCCCCCGAGTAACGTTAAGGAAAAAAATCCAACGAATCGCGTAAACGTCACGTACACACGCGCGTATCTCACGCGATTATCCGCGCCAAGTAAGTCGATTTCGTTCACCGATCGTAGTTAAAACAATTTTCGTTCGTAAACATTTGCCGACGTCGGTCCTGTCCTACGTTCGGCCCTCGCTTTTTCCGTCGCGTATGTTCCGACGATTACATTTACGCCGTATACTGACGAATTTTAGAGAATTCGGCGATCGGTTTACTATATTTTTCGGCGTGGTAAACGGACACGAACACTGCGAAGATCAATTCGCGAAAGTATCCGAAATCACGGATTTCGTTCGGACCCCCGCGAAATTTCTCGAACGGAAAAAGCGTAAATAAAAATCGTTTTTTTCTCGGTTCGTTTGATTTCGTCGTGAACGTTAAATACGTAGCGGAGAAGCTCTATATCCAATAACATTTTGAAACACGACGGCGGGCTTTTAAACGAGTGCGTTTTGAAAATCGCGACGCGGCCACCAGCCGTTCGGCCCGTCGCTAATTACCGCGATAAAATTAAGAAGAAGAGCTGTACGAGCTTATAATCGTAACGGAGCGACGTAATAATGTAGTTTTAACGCATAAAAATGGCCGTAAAAGCCCGTAAAGTTCGCGAGCGTAAAACGAAATAACAATTTTCTTTCCGACAAAGTTATATTATTATTGCGTTTACCAAAGGGGCTTTCGCGGACGATCGAATTACGTTTTTAACGGCGCCGTCGCCGTCGCGTTTTCTTAAAGAATACGTAATAGCGATGGAGCGAACGCCCGTATTAGCGCGCGGTACGCGTTTTATACAAAACGCGTTTCGCCAGTTAGCGCCTAATTGGAAAAAATCAAGAGTTGATCGTCCACGCGACGTGTATATACGAATTATTCCGATTTATCGTTTTTTAAATCGTTCGTTATTCGGATTAATCGTATTTATCGTTGATCGTCGGATACGAAACGTACGAATACGACGGTTATGTACCCTCAAAGGCGAAATAGTTAAAACGCGCCACGGATTTCGTTCAATACGGCCCCGTTTACGATCGATACGTAACCCGTATCTGTGAACGACGGAAACGCACGTTTCTTCCGGCAAACGAATAACGGAGACAACAATAGTAATCGTCGTATCGTTTTCCAGCCGAATTATTCGATATTTGTATATTACGTACGCGGTGTCGGTTCGTTTTCGTCGCGTTCCGTGGCTTTCCGACGCTCGTCGGTATTCGACGGACGCCGAATTCCCCCCACTTATCCAGCCAGCGATACGCGCCGCGCGTGCGCGTAATGGTTCAATTAACGTTTTACGATCACGCCGGATGGTGAAAATGACACCGATAACCCTGGGAATATCAACGTGTCCGTTTAAATGGCGTAGAGAACGTTTACCGGATTATGGCGTCTGTTGACAGCTATTTTGGTGTAGTCGGACGTAAAACGGTCGCTACTCACTATCAATAGGCGTACGTTACGTTTTTACATAATGCTAACGATACTTGGAGGCCAGTAGAGGGTAAACGGACTTCGTAAATGTCGATACGTGGAATAAAAGACGTTTCGCCGACAACGGTTTATCCGACCGACGCGTTGTTCCACGTAATTTTCGTAATTATTTTCATTTTCGACCACTTCCGAACTACTTCGGCGAGTTCTACGATTTCTATATTATCACGACGTAAAACCTACGGGAATACATTTCCCCGGTAAGATAATCGGTTCGGTAGTTTTATTTTGGAAGAGAAAAAACCGAACGGACGTACATTCGCGTAAATAGTAAAAAAATATGTTCGTCGTCTCGAGTTACGGGTTAGGTTTTTTTTCGAACGTGAATTCGAAAAATTCGATCGCGCGTACCGTGACAATAGATATTATTAATACAATCGTCGATCGTTCAACTGGGAAAGGTTGTACACCATTTAAAACCCGAGCGGGTTTAAAAAAGGCGACCGAATTTCATTCACGAAGTTTTAGATTCGCCGCTTTTTCCCCACGGTTGTTACACGAACGAAAAAAAGACGGATACGTCCGATCGAAAAATTTTTCTGTCCGAAATTTCGTTCGGCCGTTTCGTTTGGGCGCGTTTAATTGTCGCGCTACAGGCTCGTTAAATGAACGAACGTATCGATTTATCGACACGATATTCCGGCGTCAATAACCGTTCGTTTCTCGCACGTTCGGAAAATTGGAATTTGTTCCTCAGTGGTAATCGTATCGAGTATTCTTAATCGACGGCAAATCCGATTCGGTAAAAAAAATCGTTTTAAAATGAACTCGAGTTTTGGGTCGTTCGGTGCTTACGAAACAACTGTACACAAACACGAATAATCGAATAATTAACGAATATATATGTGTGCGTGTGTAACGACTTGACGCGGACAATCGAACCGCGAAAGTTATATTGGTGTCCGAAAGAGAATACGCGAATATAAGGGCGGCGGAAAAGGGAGCCGTCGTAGAGACAACGAGGTATGATTATTATTATGGAAATTATGACGACCGTGAAAGCGAGGGCGTTCTATGATCAGTCGAAGCCCAAAACGACTAGGGGGAGAAATGTCCGTCAGCGTGCGTAACCCCCCCCCCCACAGCGTGACTACGATAATTTCCTCCGTCGGACGATTTTCGAAACCGGAGGTGAAAATCGAAA
>JAIPRN010005236.1:0-11326 GCA_025469175.1 Geopemphigus sp. TES_GeoC_2020 | reverse complement strand
ACTTGATAAATTGTTCGAAATAACGGCGAATAATGCCAAAGGCCCATTGGTCTGTGCGTAATAATAAACAGTCGCTCTATAGATAATTCGAACGTTATTAGGTTAATTGTTATTTTTTTACGTTAATATCACTTTTCCGTGCAATCAGTGAAGACTATTGGTGATCAGGAAATGAACGACAAGTTCGACATCTTACAAGAGGCTATAACAAAGCTAAACGATCGGATGACGGACTTCGTCGAACCGTTGAAACGCCGAATAGATGCTTACGAAAGTAATCGCCCGATTTCGTAATTCCTAATAGTACAATCGTTTAAAAATTAACCGTATAACTTTTTGTCATTTTCACTTGTCTAGACAAATTGGTGAATGTTCGAATTGTGTCTGAATTTCAAAATAAACTAGACACGAAGTTAAATAATTTGGAGTCAAATATCACTGATAGATTAAATTTGATCGAAGTCCAAACGGTCGATATCGAAAGTAATTACGAACGATTTCTTTGTTCCGTAATTAATTTATTTCTATAAATTTTCTAACAATGAAAAAATACTTTTAGACCAAACGGCGGAGCATTTGAGTATGTTAAATTTACACGAGAGTATATACATGATGCTCCTATCAACTATCAGTAATTTAAGCAATTTATCATCGAGTAGCAATGATAAATTCAATACGATTGAAGCCCATATGGCTGTTATTGAAAGTAATTACACGGTCTGTTTGTTCCGTTATTAATTTACCGAAAAATTCGTCGACTATAAAGAAATATTCGTAGAAATTCCATAATGTTTTGGTAAACCATTTTTATGTTGGGAACAATAAGGAAAATATCTACAATAGTTGAAACACTACTGACACAATTCGTTTATGAATATAGGCGAACTAGAAGGATGGTCGGAACAAGACGAGTCTTAGTTAAACGCCGTTAGAAGTGTGACACTTAGAGAGCAGTCAGCAGCGGTCGTGCAAACGAACGCGTTTAATTACGAACACGACGCTCCTCCGTTCATCCCTGCAAAAATTATTGACCGACATTCCTCGTGGAATGGAATGTTATTGATAGCGGCGCCGTGGATCATCACCCTTGGCGTAAGTGTTTATTCGCGATTCTGAACAAGCCCGCAGGAAGCAAAAACTACTCGAGGTTTATGACACAGTCTGCCGGACGGCGAACAAACCGTTACGATGGGATATCGTCCCACGTGGGTTCATCGAGATCGTCCCCGCTTCAAAGTAAATCAACAACCCTTATGGATACGGCGAACGAACTTGTACGGGTGTTTATCCGTTAATATAACTTTTGAAAGTTTCGCATCGACGACCACGTAGCGCTTCCGGAAAGAGATCCCAGGATGGACAAATGCTTCGTGGAATGCTTTTCGAAGGAATCGTCGGATGAAGTGGATATTAGTAAAATTATTCTAGAGAACGTAAGTACGGAAATTCGTAAACACGATATACCAGATACGGATAATTTACGAAAAGTACTATGCACGTGCAGTTTGAAGTTTCTAATTTGATTATATTGTTTGTTCGTAGTAAAGGGGAGAGGTTGTTGTGGTAACGGCTGGAAATCATAACCCCGTCACCTTTCCTCCCCCCCCCGTAAAAGATGTTTTTTTTATATAAAAACAACGTACTCTGGTGCATAATATTCGTAAAATAATGGAGGTTTTCGAACGTGTTTGAATACTCGTAATTATAATCTACTAACTTTTGTTTCCGAGACTAAATACTATGCCAAAAAGATTTGAATACGTTTTTGAAACTATTCGTAATGCGACTGAAGAACTAGGGACCATAACTTCGAACGCGTACAGTCAACGACTGGTTTGAGACGACAACTTGGATTTTATAGTTAAATACTATTAACTTTACTTTTGTATTATATTTTCGATAACTTTAAACGTTTTTTTAGAATAATTTTAATCCTAGTATTTTCTAACGATTTCCTTAGATATCGTACTTTTAGTAATTAACGCCACAGCTATATTTCGACGTAATTCGCTATTACGTATTTTATGGTAACGTTTTAATAATACATAGAATCGGACCCTCGGAATACCGACACTATTATAAACAGAATTATATCTAAAAGAAATTACGTGTATATCATGGGAAAATACACGTAAAAATATAAAACGAACAAAAATTTATTATTGTCGATTTTAATAATCGATGATTTACGGTGTGTTCTAAATACGGAAATTATGTCACGACTGTAATAACAGTGTATCGTTGGAAAGCGCGTAGTAACTTCATCGAACATGTGTCTCTACGTGAATTATTAAAATATCGGAAATAACGTACACCAATAAGTGTCGGAACAGCTGCAATAATCGACGCAAAAGTGAACGCAACAGACGAGAATGTAATTTCGTACGGGTCAGCCGATCCACTAACACGACTCCGGAATACAGTGCACGGATTACGCCCGAGACCTCTCAGAGTGTGCGCACACTCCGTCACCATTTAGCAGACGTCGGTATTCTAGTGATCAAAAGCTGTTCTTTACGCCGAGATTTCTGCGTGTGTATTCGTTTTCAATCGTCGGTGAATTCGTCCGAGCGAAGTCACCGTCCCGTCCTATTTTCGTTTAATTCTTTTACGAGTTGTTTTCCTATTCTTTATATTTTCGAACTTAAGAAATCGACATGATCGGTGAAATAAGTGATTCGTTAGTTTTATTAGCTATCCGTAAATAGTTCTCGAACTGACGATCCCCCGAGCGAATGTACGTAATAACTCGTTAAAGTAAATACCCAACTTACCTTCTTCTTAATTGTATCCCGTATCCCACTTTCGAGTCATTCTTTTTTGAGTTATTACTGATATCTGTACACACGGCGACTACCCGTGAACAATTCCCACGTAACGCGCCGCCGGAAGAGGGAGGTATCCGCGCAGTAAAAAGAAACAAAACGTACCACGTACGGACATTAATCGGTGCGCTTATATAAGGAAAACGGAAAAATACACGAAACTCCGGCCATGGCCGAGCAGAAAGCGCGCAAACTCGCCGGACAACTCGAAACGGAACCACGAAAAAGCCCAAACGAAAACGATAAAACGTAGGCCGTTTCAAATTTAACGCGGCCCGTATATATCGAACAGGTATCCATTAGGTTGTTTTGACGATCGTACATGTCGCTGTTGTCGCTTTTCGTCGCGTCGCCCTTTATTTTTTACAAAGTGACTCGTCGTCGAACGCCGATTTCGGACGACGGTAGAAATTTCCTCTCTTCGCTCTTCTCTCCTTATACGTATATATATATATATATATATATATATATATATAATAATAAACAAATTGCATACAATTTGCGTTCGAAATTACGATAGAAATAAATATTTGTATTCGGTTACGCCGTCGTTCCAATATTTATATTTCGCGTTTGCCGGAATTTGCCCAGTTGGTCTCTGTCGATATTTTATCGCGTCAGACGATTATTTCACGTCTATTCAAACGTTTTAATCTTTGGCGAGACGGTTATTCGTAATTGTCCGACGGATATCCGTTTGTTTATCGATTTCGTCTCGTTTAACGTTAAAAATAAGAATGTAGTTCGGAATATTAATTAAAAACGTCGATCGTATATCGTTAGCGTATCCGCCTTTTATTCGTTTCCTCGGGATTATATTTTCTATCGAATCCACCACATCCCCAATCACTTTCTATACCCTTATCGTTTCGAAGTCATATAAATAGTAGAGTCCATTAAATCGTTCTTGTTCTATTATCGTCGGCACGTGAAGTCCGTGTGATTTATAGCGAATACGTTTTACATATATATATATATATCGAATCGATAGCCACTGTGTAGCCGCCGTTACAAAGTAGGTCTAAGCTTGAGGTAATTCGCGCGACTAGCTTTTGGTTAATCGTCATATGGAAGAATAGCGAGAAAGACTTGTGTAACGGAATCGCGTATTTTTACGAAAGATGTTCGCAAAAGAGAGCGGGCCACGCGATTGGATTACGGAATCCCTACGATTTTTTTAATAGTTATATCGAACGACAAATATTCGATTATATTTTTACGCGTGTATGCGTTTCCTTAACCTTTACGTGTTGGCTAAAAATACATAACGGTTTACAAAATACGGCTGACGGCCGTTTCGAATTTGTATTCGACGTCTGTTTTATTAAAAAACTCGCGACCGCGATGTTTCGTCAAACTCGATTTTCCTTCGATACGATTTCGTTCAGGACGCGATTGAAAAAACGTCTACGGGATACTATACCGACGACGTTTTCGAATCCAAACGTCGGCCATAACGGTTCCCCCGTTTACGGTTATCGTAACAAACCGCGCGTACGCTGCGCCGACCATCCCGTACGGGCAACGGCCGAACGTGTACAGTACTCGGTTCCGCGCTATTCGTCAAAGTGAGCACAGTACTCGACAGAGGTATTGTGTTCCGGGCCCGTATAATATATATACCGACACGGGAGAGACGAAATTTTCGCTATTTTCCACTATACGGTCGGCAATGGTAGTTCCGCGGTCCGTGTTTAACGCATTTCGTCGACTACAAAAAATACGCTAAACGTTTTTTCAATAATAAGTCGAAAATAACGGGAAATTTTTTTTTAAAAATTATCGTATCGACACCGTACGTCGTTTGCGGGAACACGTCGAGAACCGATTTATCTCATAATTTACGTACGCCGTAGGCGTTTCGGTACTTTTCGCCCGTACGTAATTTTTGTCCCCCAAAAACGCCGTCCGGTTAATATACGCCGCGTAATTTACTTCGAAAAATATTAAACCGTTATTTATATTTAGTCTTTGAACATTTTTTCGTTTCTCTTTATAGCGCCCGCCGTTTCGGCGAGCAGCGTTATTATTTTCCAGTAGCGAATTGTATTTTAGTTGGCACTTTGTTCGACGCGTTTCAATCATTGTCGCTATACGGGTGTTTTGAAGCGTGAGGAAATATTGCCGACCAATTTAAAAAAATATTTTGTAACACGGGATGTGGTGAAATTACCAACACGTTCGTTTCGGATACGCGCGATTCTCGCGTTCTACATTTGGAAATACGTTAAAAGCTTAGACATACGGCGTTTTGATAATATTAAAAAATTATTTAAAAATCGCGGCCGTCGTAATTATTTTTAAACCGTACCAAGTCGGAATTTCGAAAAACTACGGAGAATTATGACGACCGCCGGTTTCGTTAGGTTTTATCTTTTATCGCCGTGATTAAGCGTAGTTCGTAAAAAAATAATATTCAATCGACAACTTTGTCGCGAAAGAATAGGTATCGTTAATATTTTATACTTTTACGCGCGTTAATAAAACTTTAAGCGTTATTTAATTTACTTATTCTTTGTTTCGCATAAAGCGAAAACTTTACCGAAGGTTATAATAATATTTTCAGTAACTGGCCGCGAGTCATAATTTACAGAGTAAACGGTTTTTGTCCTCAATTTTCGTGTTCATTATATCACATAGTCTTAATTAAACTTTACAATTTTTAATAATCCGCGACTTACGGGATATCGCGCGAACAAGTTCATATATAAAAAATATTATCGTTACAAGACGCCGGGGGATTTACTTTTGAAACAGTTGGTTTCCGTGGTTAAAAAAGTTTGTCCGGTTCGTTTTAAAAAAAACCAATCGACTTTTTTTCGTTTCGATTACGTTTCGTCGAATTTCTCGAGGCTGTTTTTAAATTGAATTTTATTATTTCTACTTTCGTGTTTAATGTATGGTTTATGTAACGCGGACTTTCGTGGTCGATAAAACTAATATTTACGAGTATTATAAGCGCCATAATATTATAATTTATAGTTTAAGCGTTACACGCGGTATCGGATATTTAAAACTGTCATTTCGAGTTCGGCGCACTTTCCTCGTGTTCAATACGCTTGAGCCGTTCGCATCTGGACCACAATCACATTATTGCCTAATGGTTTACACAATCAGATTCGATCGATCAAATCGAATTAGTAAATACGTAATACGATTTTTCGAATAAAAAGAATAAAAACCGAAGGATCGTTTTCGACGGAAATCGCGAAATATATACATTATTTAAGTCCTACGTAAATGATCGCGATATACATAAAACGTGTGAAATAACGCGCGGAATACCGACATACGTCCGGTTAGTTAAATAAAACGAACGAAATAACGGATTTGTTTGAACGCGTCGACTGTTACAAAGGAAAGGGACTAAATATATTCAATTATATATATATACGGGTATATTGAATTTGTTTCGTTAATCAAAATTATCGATTAATTCGGCGCTAATCGTAACGAACGTTATTTAAGTAAATTTTCGTTCAACGTCGACGGCGATCGTTATTAATTGAGCGTAATTTTAAAATTACTAAATAACAATAACGACGACGTTTTCGAAATATTAACCGTCGCGGGTCCAATAGTTGCCGACGAAAATGGTATACGGCGTCGTTACCATTGGTTCGTGTTACGTATAGAGTGACGAGACATTTGGCGATTAAGTTTCCGTCCGTATTGTCGTCGCAGTGCCCGTTTACCGATAAAATGCGTTTGTTCAATCGAAACGATAACTGTTGACACGCGTCCGTCGTGTTCAGGCCCGAATTCGGGTTTCGGCGCGGGATGGCCAGTGCCGCAGCCGATAGACAAACGCGCGCGTGTTCGTGTCGGTCGAAAATTCAAAACCCTTTTCGAGTTCTACGGGTTTTTAAGTTAACATTGCCGTCGGCTTACAACGACGCGTCGTTACACGAAACAGAACGTGCAATTCGTATATTTCATTTTCGTGGGTTAGGTGTTGCCGTTAACTATTAACACGGCGCAAGTATTAACCTCTCGATAGTATTCAGGCCGTTAACTTTTCTCGAGATTTCCAACAATAATAACGTTGCTCCCGGTCGTTTGTGTCTTATAGACGAATCGTCGGGATTGTGTCCGTCTATAGGTATTGTCCGACGTCTCGACACGGTTTTCGCGTTTATTGTCGGAATAAAACGCGCGCGCGCACAACCGACCGCGGTGAAGACGATACGACGGCACATTCCCCTCAGAGGCTCCTAATCCGAGCCGCGTACGTACATTTCTGCGTGAATCTCGTCAACGTTCGGTCGTTTCACGGAATACGTACGTATTTCAA
Organism: Geopemphigus sp. TES_GeoC_2020; assembly: GCA_025469175.1. Lineage (NCBI taxonomy): Eukaryota > Metazoa > Arthropoda > Insecta > Hemiptera > Aphididae > Geopemphigus > Geopemphigus sp. TES_GeoC_2020. Next base: position 4,207 of record JAIPRN010005236.1, on the reverse strand, counting down.
ATGTACGTAATAACGACCGCGAAGCGCCTATATAAAAAAAAACAAACGACCCGAACGAACCAACGCGTTCGACTAGTTCGTTTTACGCGTAACGCCGGAAACAACCCGTCGACGAAATATTAATAAAAGAAACGGAAAACTAACGGGAACAGTCGGACGCGGTCGTGTAAAATGCCATCATCAGTGGGCCGGAGAAGGGACCTCGGGCATTGGGTTTACGGATCGACAAAGAAGTAATACGGAAAAATACGCGCGATTACCCTAAACGGGAACTAAGGGTTTGAGTTGATTAGAACGACCGCGTTGGTCGCGCGATCGAATTCGCGAACTGGATAGTTGTCTGCCATTTACGCAAACGTTCCGCCGATAATAATAATAAGACAGAACACGACGTACGTTACGCGAGTAAATACTGTCACTTTTGTTTTTATTATGTTCGGTTTAAGTCTCCGTTGTTAAAAATACGAGCGAAATTTTTCCAGTTCAGCGGTTCTCTTCTAACCTATCGAAAATATTGTTCCGACTAGCTAAAGCGAGTATATAAAAATTGTTTAGAGGTTGTTTGGGGGTGTTTTGTACACAACAGTAACGGAGCAAAAACTGAGCCCGGTGGTTAAACCGTTGATTAGCACTTACATTTTTCTTCTCCACCGTAGACAGTTGCTGAGCGTGTAAGTAATGTGTACGGTGTGTATCAGACGGGGAAACATGTCTAAACAATCGGTCCTGACGAAAACGACGAAACGGGGATAGGTGCGTGTAAAAAAAGCGTGGCGGCGGCGACGCGCCCGTCGAAATAAACGGCGGGACCGTAGGGATATTGAGGACGTTCGCGAGTACGTCACTTGGCGTGTGATTGTAGGTACGTGCCGTATTTACGGGCGCGCCCGGCTAATATCGGACCAATTAATTAATCCCTTTCTACCTCGCGAGCGACGCCATTGTTGTCGACCGCCACTCGCGCCGTCTATATAATAATAATACGCGAGGCCCGTACACCACGAGTGGAAACAGACCACGTAGTTATATATATACGTATGGCGGAACGTACGTAGCTCGCGCCGCCACCAGCGAGTGAAGAACAATAATAATTAATCACGGGACTGTCGCGGTACGCGAATAATCTCCGATGACGGGCCCGCGAAGGTGGTCGGCGACGTTCGTCTGGCGTACGTGAATTGGCGGCTGGGGGAGGCTGACTGAGTTCGTCGGGCGGAAATAACGGGTTAAAACGGCGGTAAAGTTTTTGGGAGAATTAATAACGATATTATACGGGAGCGCCATCCTATACAACGACGTATCGTATAATACGCTCTTATTATTATTACGATCGTATGCAGGAGGAAAAAAAACTGGCACATACCGCTCGAGAACGTACCGGTTGTTATTGTCAACGTGTGTTGCGGGGACGACGGGTTTGCTCGGCTAATTCGCCGCGCGCCCGACGAACGTACTAATTTTCACGCGAATGTTCAAAACGGCGTTCGCCGTGGTCCGTTTCGCCGTTTCGCGTAAAACGTAGGCGCTCGTTTTCATGCGTCACCGACAATTGTCCGACGACAACCAAACCCCGACGGACAATTTCGTCTCGAATCGTTGGGACGGGCCCGCGAGAAATGTAACATTTGTTGGACCGCTGGTCGGCGGCGGCGACGACGACGCGTTTTAAAAAAAAAACGACGGCGGTCGATTGCTCCGCGGCGCCGTAGTTTCAATCGACCGTTGTTTACCGCGCGTAAACGGGACGCGTACGGAACCTAAACACCATGCCGACTTACGTCGAGCCGCTTACGTAAGGTGGAGTCGTTTTATTATCGCGGAATTTTTCTCTCGGTTGTTCGCGTCGTTTCGAAATCGAATACACTCGTGTTCGCCCGAGAACACGTGATTCGCCGTAATATAAACAGTCCGCCCGAACACCGGCTGGCCCCGTCGGCTTCCAGATATGCCGCCCACCACGGTTCGTCAATAGCGGCGTCCCATATACATTTACGCGGCCGCGTTTCGACGACCGAAACAGCTGTGGCGCGCCGTACGTATCCGGAAAACACGAAACGTTTCGACGGCAAATAACCTAACCGTCCGCACAAATTATCGACGCGGCCGCTATGCGCAAGTCTCCGCGTCAAGACGCTCGTCGTCGTCCCGCAAACGGCCGTCCATACGGCTTATGTCCAAACGGATACTGGCGAAATCGTTCGCGCTTTTTAAAACGTTATAGAGACACAACCATAAGCCTTTGACGAAACGGCTATTGTCTTAAGCGAGCTTTCGTGGAGACGTTGGGTTACGTTTCGAAAAAAAAATGTCGATTAAACGTACGATTTTCACGAAAAACGAAGTTTTCCCCGAGTGTTCTCCGATACGTACCATATACACGGTCCAGTGTCACGCGTAACCGATCAGAGAATTTCCGGAGTGCGCAATCCGCGATAATATTATTGCAATACCGCGGCGACGTGTATTCGCATTACGAATAGTTTCATTAACGTATTCAAATCTTTTTGGCATGGTATATAGTCTCGGAAACAAAAGTTAGTGGATTATAATTACGCGTATTCAAACACGTTCGAAAAACTCGATTATTTCACGAATATTATGCACCAGAGTACGTTGTTTTTATATAAAAAAACATCCTTTACGGGGGGGAAAGGTGACGGGGTTATGATTTCCAGCCGTTACCACAACAACCTCTCCCATTTACTACGAACAAACAATATAATCAAATTAGAAACTTCAAACTGCACGTGCATAGTATTTTTCGTAAATTATCCGTATTTGGTATATCGTGTTTAAGAATTTCCGTACTTACGTTCTCTCGGATAATTTTACTAATATAGACGCTGTCCGATGATTCCCTCGAAAAGCATTCCACGAAGCATTTGCCCATCCTGGGATCTCTTTCCGGAAGCGCTACGTGGTCGTCGACGCGAAACTTTCAAAAGTTAAGTTGACGGATAAACACCCGTACAAGTTCGTTCGACATATCCATAAGGGATTATTGATTTACTTCGAAGCGATGACGGTCTCGATGACTCCATGTCGGACGATATCTCACCGCAACGGTTTGTTATGTTCCGCCGTCCGGCCGACCGTGGCAAAAACCTCGAGCAGCTTTCGCTTCCAGCGAGCTGGTTCAAAATCACGTCGAACATACTGAAAAAATAAGGGCGACGATCCACGGCGCCGCTATCAATAATATTCCATTCCACGCGGATGGTCGGTCAACAATTTTTGCAGGGACGAACGGAGGAGCGTCGGGTTCGTAATTAAACGCGTTCGTTTGCACGACCGCTGACTGCTCTCTAAGTGTCACACTTCTAACGGCGTTTAACCAAGACTCGTTTTGTTCCGACCATCCTTCTAGTTCCCCTATAATAATAAACGAATTACGTTAGTAGTGTTTCAACTATTGTAAACATTTTCCTTATTGTTCCGAACTTGAAAATGGTGTAATAATCCTTAAGGAATGTCTACGAATATTTCTTTATACTCGACGAATTTATCGATAAATTAATTACGGAACAAAGAAATCGTGTGTAATTACTTTCGACTTCGACCTTTTGGGTTTCGATCAAATTTAATCTATCAGCGATATTTGACCAATAATTATGTGACTTCGTGTCTAGTTTATTTTGAAATTCAGACACGATTCGAACATTCGCCAATTTGTCTAGACAAGTGAAAATGACAAAAAATTATACGGTTAGTTTTTAAACGATTGTACTATTAGGAATTACGAAATCGGGCGATTACTTTCGTAAGCATCTATTCGGCGTTTCAACGGTTCGACAAAGTCCGTCATTCGATCGTTTAGCTTTGTTACAGCCTCTTGTAAGATGTCCAACTTGTCATTTATGTCTTGAATACCCAAAGCTTTCACTGATTGCACAGAAAAGTGAAATTAACGTAAAAAAATAACAATTAACCCAATAACGCTCGAATTATCTATAGAGCGACTGTTTATTATTACGCACAGACCAATGGGCCTTTGGCATTATTCGCCGTTATTTCGAACAATTTATCAAGTAAGAATCAATTCCCCAACGCACCCGATCCCGTAACAATTTTTGGAATTTTACGAATTTGTGTCGAATCGTCGTACGTGAGAAGGGTGGACGGCGCTCGAGTTCTCTTTCTCTCTCATCAAAGCTATTTGGAGGTCACATTTGCCGTTAACCTCTACTCGATCCGATCTCCTACATCA
>JAIPRN010005235.1:0-11328 GCA_025469175.1 Geopemphigus sp. TES_GeoC_2020 | reverse complement strand
TATATATATATATACATAGTATTGAATAATATTGTCAAAAAATATTACTGAAATAATTTTGTTAGTTTGAAATAAACGTTTTTTAATTATTGTCACTAATTCAAACGTGACGTATACGATATTCAGCGTTTATTCTTTCATAGTTAGTATACAATTTTTAGTAAAGTTAGACAAGTCATTAACAAAAATGTTATTCTTTGTTATAAGGAGATCATCATAATACAACAAAACTGTTAGGCTATACTTAAAAAAATATACGTACGAAGTTTTTTTTTTGAAAGGTTACCTATTAATAAAATTTTGTTTACTACAGGCGGTTTCGTTTTGTAAAATTAATATAAGCGTACACTTTTTAGCGACATGATATGGTGAATGTCTTCCAATTCAATATTTGCGTATGTCGATGGTGCCATCCAATCAATTTTAATAATTTACAAAACCAAAATCGGAAGTCGGTACAATTTTTTACCTGTTATTCGAAAATTCTGTTTAAGTCATTGTTGAAAACTCTTGTCAAAACACAGAGTGACATAAATTTTTATTACGTCAAAAATAATTTTGTAGATTTCGTCGTCGTCGATAATATTACAGGTCGTGGCTTGCGACAAGACGAAATAGCTATTCTTAAAGTAAACTGTTGTGTTTACAGTATTTAATCAGAAGTTAATACATAATTAATTGGCCGATGCCTGCTAAAATTATAGACCGTTACAATAAGTGTTTACGATATTAACGTAAAAATGTTACACGGTTGGTTGCGCAGGGTACAAATGTATTCCAGTTGAATTCAATGCGAATGTATTAGTAAATAAAACTACCCAAACAAAAAATTAATATATACAACGTTAGAAATAATGATATACGAGGATTTACGGAATTTGATCTTTAATATTTGTCTTATTAAATTTAATTTACAAAAACGATAGGATAAAATAAGTACCCTGTGCGAGAGTTAAAATGTCCGGCGATTTTATTCGCCTTGGATTATAAGTTCAAACCGATTATGATTGTACCTGTATTACGAACATATTTTTATATAATTAAGCTAAATACGTTAACCGAACGTATAATCTTGTGATGATCGAAATATTTTATAGCCGAGTTTTACGTTATTTTTCATTTCTCATACTCGTGGAGTTCATATTTAGATACAAATATAACATAACGACATTGAAAGATATCAATTTCCAACTTAGTACACGTATTTATCTATGTACAGATAAATAACAGTCTTAGTATAAATAGAAACCGCGTATTATCATAAATATAAATATGTCGTGATTTTATAATTTTTAAAATCGCTAAAAATATGATATAAATAACATCGGTTTCTGTCGTAATTTTTTTTTTTATGTATAAGTAAACTTGAAACAAAAATTTGAAACTTTTATTCGTGTCAACACGAATAACCAAATTGATAATTTTACAGAAGTTGTTAATACTTTAGCGAACCTATAGCAATAATTTCTTTTAATACGGAGCGCTAGAATTTTTTCAACAATTTTTTCGACGAATTGATTTAAAAAAAAACCTATAATGGTCACAATAATTGTTTTGATTCGAACAAAAACAAATTCGATCCGACTTAAGATATTTAAGCGTTGAAAGTATATTAAATAAAACTTTTAATATATTATTATATAAAATATATTGTTGCATATGTGAAATAAGAATACGATTACGTAATTTTTTTGAACATTTTCCATGGTTTACATAATTATGTGCACGTTTCACACATTTCGATCAATTAAGATTAAGAATATGAATTACTACGAAGCTTAAATCAAATTTCTATTTTGTACATTTTGAGTGTTAAAACTGTGTAAAATATATTAGGTTACACAAATATAAACACAAAATTTTTAATACAGTAAATTTATATTTAATGTTGTTATCCTTTTTAAACGTAAATATTTGCACGTGTCAAAATATATGTAATTTATAAACTGACAATGAGTGTTCGATAAATATATATTTTTCGAAACAAAAAAATATGAACATTTGTCGAATATGTATCCGAAAATAAAATTACTGTCCTTTATATCGTTGAAATTCGATATGTAGTAATTTTCACGGGAATAATAACGTATTATGTAATATTTTCATAGTATATTTGTTTAGTTTGATATATAACCAATTATATGACGACGATTCGTGTATTATAGGTTGAACGTAAGTTCACAATAATCAAAAAGCTTAAGGGTGACGCTCTCGTAAAATTACTGATCGCCATAGTCCCGAATGCCCGAAATATTATCCACGTCGAATTCGCAATACTGATCGCGTGTTACCTCTCGTTGATCTGATATTCGATAGGTGTACGAGAAACTTTTGGAGGGTTTCGTTGAAAGGAAATAATTCTCATTTAACGAATAGTATACTGTATATGAAAAAGTGGAAACCGACGAAATCAACGTTCTACACATTATGGGCGCAAAAGCGATAAAAAACACACGCACACACAAAAACCAGTCGATGAATCGCCTTCCATATTGCTTCGTATTATTTAATATAACACGCCAATATGTTCGTATTTCACGTATTCGCTGTCCGAGGGATTTCTGTCGTGCTATTCACAGTAGGGAATGTTAACTTTTTAAGCATTTATTTTTAAAAGCTCGTTACGTATGTACGCGTGCATTGACCGATTTAACTATTTAGGGCGCGTTAATCTCTAAAGTGTCGTATCTTTTGTCCACGAAAAACTAAACAACGCGTATTATTTGAAAACGGGATAACATCGTAGATATAAATACGAAAACTTCAAAGAAGTACGGTTAATATACTCTATAATACAATGGTGGTGGCGTAGTTTATTATTATTTTCTCAACGTACTACTTGCTTGTGTGTATATATATATATATATATATATACATACACACGTTTGAACGCTCCCGTGGAGGTATTATTACAAGAATATAATATCGTGTATACGTACATTACTATCCATCATACCGGTAGACGTGCATGCAAATTGGCACGAGTGATGACAAACAGGGAGTAGAAAAGAAACGAGTAAGTTCTTCCGTATAAGTTTGGCAAAGTACAAAAGTTCTGCGCAGTAGATACATAAATCGTGTGTGTGTGTTCATAATTTATAGAAATGTACTAACCTCCGTCGTTAGTCGCGATTTATACTAAAAATGTATTGTATCATCACGACTTTCTATTTTTAATATTATTATCAGTCGGTCAATCGTCGCTTGTGTCGTACGTAATTAGTTTTTAAGACTCGGATACCGATGTCGTATATACGATAATAGCCGTTCATGATCCAAAAAACGAAAAAACTACTCAATTACTCTCTAAAAGCGTAATATTCGCGATGAAACATATCACCAAAACGTGATGTCAACTGATACGTAGAGCACGATATTTACGGCCCGAAATATAAGTATTAGATTACAGGTATCATAAAGTTTCAATTTGCGAGATTATCGTCGAAATTGGTCACTATTGTAAATCAGTATCTGACGTTTGAACGCCGTATTTTCTTTATCTGTAAAATGAACGACCGCAGCGTACACGTTTTCTTTGGTATTATTATTATTATTAATAAATATCGTGAATTACACACTTCATGGACTGAGAATAGAAACGTTTTAAGCGACTAAAGCGAAATTGATTGGCGAACGTATTTTTAAATCCTAAATTATTTTCGTATTGCTTGAATTTATTCGATTATCGACTCAATTTATAAAAAAAGCCGTCGGTAATTGTTCATCGATTTTAATACACGTTTTAATAATTAATTTTAGTCGTTCAGAAAGGAAATAATAAGTAGTTTTGAACATGAAATTGATGTGCATATTTCGATTTAGTAATTCTTCCCAAGGTAGTAAACCGATTTTGAATCTTTTCAAAATGAAATACACGTAGTGAGGGTAATCGAAAATTCCATACAAATATTGTAGTAATTATGCAAATTAGTTTGATTTTTCACTTATTGTTTAAAAATGTCACTGTAAATTTATACACAACGCGATTTCATTAAGCAACTCATTTTTCTCCAGGAAAATAATTATAAAATAATATTCGAAGCCATAGATCTGTTCCAAATGTTGTATATATTTTGATGTTCATAAAAGCTTAATTTGTTGGTAAAATTAATGCATAACACATTGTTAAAGAAAGATAGGTACAACGTAGACTGATATAAAAAAACTTCGAATCACAATTTTCATAATAATTTTTTAATTGTGTTATAAAATCGTGTTGATTAGAGCTTGGTACGGAAAGAATTGACGACAAACGACCGTGGCGGTAAATACCGAAAGTTCTCGCGTTGTCTCCGTGGTATGACTACTGGTAGAATCGCGACTCACTCAATAAAATAGGATATTATAAAACGTAAACATCACGGGTTATATAAAATATGTATACGTCAAGTTCACTAACTTGAATAATATTTTTCGCGTTTGCAAAAATGTTCCATTTACCTAATACCATTTAGTCTTCGTTTAATATAGGTTACAATTTTTATAGAAATTTTTGCGATAATTTAAATGTATCGATTTTTAAAATAATGAAAGTTTAAACGCTTATTTAATAAATTATAATATAAAACGAATATATAACGTGGTTTCTGATGAGCAGTGAAGAAAACGTCATAATAATGATCATATAAAATAATAAATATTTAACTTGAAAAAAGAAAAACTTTTAAAAATAGTTGTATAAATAACAAAAAATTATATATTTATAGTTTTTATTTTATATAAATTATAGTAATTCAATCCGTTGCGTGTAAACTAATTTAGTACAACCAATTTATTATTTTTTAATTACTACATAATACTCTTTGTCTTTAATCAATATATGCCTAAAAATTGTATATCCTTTTCTTATGATGTTATATTATCGGCACAATATTGATGACCACAATCGGGATACAATATTATTATAACGTGCATTTTAATATTGTATTGGAGTACACGTATTATTTATTATAGAAACTTTTCTTTTTCTACAATCTTTTACTTTTAAAAACTTCTTTGTTATGTAATACGGAATAAAATATGAATAACTACAACCTTTTCGTATTGTGTATCTCGTTCGATATTGCCGTTAGAAACAAAATTACGGGCTTAAGTAATGCCCGTTTTTTGTTATATTTATTAATAATTAACGAAAAAATGTATATTTTCGAAAAATGACTTTTTAAATTCATTTCATTTTCAGATAAAATCGTATCGTCGATAATCGTATACAATTAAATCACATATTAATAAATATTTACGATATAAAATAGAATAGAACAATAATATTACACCTATTTAAATGACGAAAAGTATAATTTGGAAACTCCGATCGGTGTAACGAAAAATGTCCAATTATTTAACTTTATCTTTATTAAATTTTATTGAACTATGATAAAGAAAAAGTAACTTAAAACATACGTGGGTTCTATCAAGGGGGAACGTTACCGTTAGAGAGCCCTACATTGTGCGCTATGCTTGAGACAGATAAACAAAATGGGGTTCGAGTATGCGATTTGCATTTTGCTATGTTGAGTACACAACGGTGAATTGCAGAAGAATATGTTTGAAACGTGTGTAGGGAAACGGTTGTTTTCGAGATTTAATACGAATAATCGAACGTTTTTAGCGTTCATTTGGCTCGAGTTAAAGAACTGAGGTCGACGCATAACGACGGTTACGATATTTTTATACCAACCTGCGTAATTGATCGGATAGAAGGTGATTTTATGTCTTGAGTGTCGTTAAACAATTTTCTTGACAATTTTGTACAAAATCGGAGATAAAAAAAATTTAAAGAAGGAATTGATTGAGATAGTGGCACTAAGCTTGGGTAAAGGTTTCAGCGAGACTCTTTTCTTGCTATTACCATACGCGCACTTACCTAATTTTGAATTTGAAAAATGCCGTCAAACGTATTTGACATTCTATTTCCCCGTATTTGAACAACGCGTATGTATTGCTCAAGAAGTAGCGTCATTTGAAGTATTCCATGAAAATGGTACGGTTACATCGATGTACGGACCACATATGTTCGCCGTTTTAAAGTCGTATTATTTGTTATTTTCGATTAACGTAACACGTAGTAATTGCGGGCAGAATCGTTATAATTGGATGGCAAATTAGTAGTCAATATGAGGTACGATCTTTTAAGTTTTGTATTCGTAAAAATTCGTTAACAACCTGAACGTTACAATTAGAATGCATCCGAGACGATTTCATTTCATATATATCTAAGGTAGTCACGTTATTAAGCAAAATACGAAAACATAAAACCCGGTTTTTTCGTTTCTTTGTTTTATAATACCGAAATAGCCCATTTCAAAATACAAATAAAGATTCTTTTTTATTCGTGTTCGAAACACTACCGAATCACGCTAACACGCATAATAAAACGCATTTTATCGCGCCAACGGGAGGAATTTACAGTCACTCTTAGACAACATATACGTGTATATATACATATATTGTTGTCGTCGAATAGGATAATTATTACGTCATTCGTCTCGGTCGCCAATATAATTAAAAACGTTTAATCACGGGCGTCGCGACGAACGTGATACATATATCCACTCGACGAAATTGCAATTTCCCTCTCCATTTTCCATCCTCGTTACATTATATCGATGAAATCGCAACCAAAATGACCGAACACGATTTATTTTAGCCATACTCCGGTGCGAGACACGTTTTTTTATCGCGTATTGGTCGTGTGGACGAAACTCCAGCGCCCGTCGCGGATGTCGCCGTCACGGTCCGTACATGACGTAGACATTTATTCTCTGCGTTCGATGACGATCATAATTAAGCGACACGCGTATAGCAATTACTGACCTGAAGGCAGACGCGTTACGAAACACGGCGCTAAGCCCCGTGACAACGTGACAGTTCGGACATCCGCGGTAGGTACGATTAATCGCATTAATACGTTCTCGAATAATAATTAACGCCTTTGCGCGAAACGACCGTCGGCATAAATGGACGACAGGCCAACATCGAGATATTAAAGCAATTTATTGGCATCCAATGTCCGCAAACGCGTCACCTAACCTGACCGGTGTCCCCGCATTTCCGTGTCCGGGCTACGTAAACGTGTTTTTTACCTCTTCGTCTCTTTTGCTCGAAAATGCTTCGTTTGTTGACCGAAAAATACAAATTCGTCGTTACATCGAATTCGGGGATGTTATGGGCGTTTGTTTTTTCTCTCCGTCGATTCAATACGAACCTATGTACATATGGATATACTTAAGCCATATATTCGTTATGATTTTGATTCGTATTTTGTACGGAGCACGAATGTGCCCGAAAATTTGTTCGCTTTTTATCAAATATTTTCTTTTCCCACTTTTCGGCGTTCATTCGAGTTTTATGTGGCTTTTCAATTATTTTTATCACGTGAATTCTGTTTTATCTTGTATATTTTTGATTTATCGGTTTCGTTTATCTATAAGAAAATATAAAACCACCTGCTGTAGTACACGCTCTAAATGTAATTGTACAATTGTTCAGCCTTGCCATCGAACATTGCGTGATTATTTCTATTCATGATCTGAAGGTGAAATTTTCAAATATTCTAGAAAATTTTTTTCAAATCAATTTTTCTTTTATTATTATTCGTCATACATTTCGATTTGATTGAGACTATTGATTGCTAAAAAACATTACATTTTAAAATTTGTAACTTTTCAGTAACCAGCGGTAATAGGCTTAGTAAATCTATGCCCTTATTAAATTTCCCTCCTCTTTTCTTTTATTTGGTGCCCGGCACAAAACGCTCGCTAGCAGGAAAGCTTCAATGGCATTACTTCAGTCAGTGAGCACTCCACCATTTATTGTACGAAAGTTTGTAAAAAAACGTATATTAAACAATCATAACTAGACTGACGAGCCCGACCACACCACCTTTTAGAATTAGCATGATGTATAAATAAAGAGGTATGTCTCGTTTTTGAAGACATTTTACGCCAAAGGTGTTAACCGCCTTCCTCCTAGTGCTAACAATCAGACTTGATGTACCCTGTAGTAAATATCCTGTTCAGTCGTCTAATACCCAAACACAGCGTCACCCGCAATTTCCGAGAGTAGAAAGGGCCCGCATTTCCCACGTAACTTCCGTCTTCACCTTGTCCATGGGACGCATTTCTACGGCAGATCCGTCCCATTTCCAATGCCGATTCGGCGCCGAGTCCATTCGTCATTTGTTCTATTTCTGTGTTGCTTTAGAAATGGCCGACGTCCCTGAATTTTCCTTCTGACCTGACCCTGTGGTCAGTCGGGAACGAAAGGAATTGCCCATACTAGCGGATTTCTTCAGGCTTTACAGCCTCAACTTATTTAAATAAGGATCGGTTCAGAACTTTTAGTCTGGCCGCTCGCGGTTCCCCTGATCATCGATCGTATAAGCCCGGTCACCATGCCAAACTTCCACGAGGGAGAGCCACCTGATCCGCTATAGTAAAAACTTCTTAACCGATGAGACGTTTGCATTTCAATACGTATACAAATCGTGTTGAAAACTTTTCCACAATTCGCCCATAGTCGTCTCATCGACATGTACGATATCATTAGACACAACATTCAACGTGGTCGAAAAATTGTCCGCAAAATTTTTTATTCGAGAAGGCCATATAAAATTATATACCGCTATCGTTATATTCGGCATATTTATCCGATCAACGTCAAAAAGATGTTATTTAGTGTTCGTTTAATATATGATGGTATTTCAAATGGTTGTAATATAATAGGATAATTGCGTTCAATCGAATACTTTTATTACGTATTTTAAATATTATACTTACAGTCGCCATGGGTTAGAATTACTTGGTTATATAGGGTGAAAAATTCCTAACTCTACTCGTAAACATAGAATTTTCAACCATTTAGATCTTTAATTTAAGTACGCTTGATAGGACAATTTTCACGATACAAATTTTATTTTAATGTTCGCATATTTATTTTTAATTTACCGGTGAATTTTGATCTTTAAGGTTATTTTATTGACATTGATATTATATCGAAAAATATATAGAAAAAACTCGTTCTAGTTTCGAATTACTGAAATCAATTACATTATTTGTGGGGAGAATGCACGAATATATATCTTAATCAAACATATGCACGGGCACCAATGTACATACACGAAGGAAATCGTTAACGTTTTGAGACGTTGATTTGAAAGTTGGTAAGGTAATTTTTCGGCACGTTCGATTTAAACGACAATTTATTTTTGATTTTGTAGAGTTTGAACTGATTTCGAAAATATGAACAAATAAATAAAGGTAACGGCAGAATAGGCGGTTATTCGTAAATATATTTGTTTATGCCAAAAAAACACAGTAGGAAACATTACTTTTTTAAGGGTTCTTTATTCAAAAAATTATCAGTTTTTTAAATAAATAAATACAAATCTTATTTGAAAACGTAAATTTTAAAGTTTAGCGGTTCTGTTCGATTTTGTCATTTTCTAGAACCGTTGTAACAAAAACTATAGTGGCACGGCGGTCGGACACGAAACATAAAGTTTCTATACGCGCAATTCCTTTCAATCGTTAAAATTTAAAACCCAACCGTTTTCCCAACGTTTTTACGGCACCCCGTAGTATACGGTAACCTAACATAATATGGCATAACATGTTTCAATACGTATTTATATTAAGTAATTTTAGTTTATTATGAAACAAGGGTTATTATAGAACAAAATTAGGTCTTTTCGAATTTCTTTAGGCACGAAACAAATTTTTAGCACGTGGCTATATCATCGTTTAGAAAATCGGTGTATGTTGTTAAAACAAACGTTTTCAACCTACGTCCCTGCGAATACATTATCATAATTGCTTTTGCCAACTCTCACGTTTTCGGTTTTCGTAAAAATTTAAGACGTCCAGTCCACGCCAAACTATTACGAATGCCACCCGAGTGTTACGCTATCATAATATTTACGGTCGTTGGAAACATCGTAAAATACCGGCTGGTATACTATACGAGTATACCTCACCAGTGACCCGCGTGCAAAACACGCTTTATTTTTCATTTACGTTTATTGTTTTTATTCGTTATTTTCACGTAACATTTTGCCAATGATATAAATATTTGTGGCGCTTTGGCGAAAATTCATCGGTAGCGAAATATAATACGCGTTTTTCCCACTGTACGCTTTGCTTTGAGAATTTCGAAAACGTATTATCTAAAGAACTTTAACGAATTGTGAAGCGGAAATATATTTTTCCAAAGTGAATTTCACTGAAATACTAGACCAAAATCAACGCAATCACGTCATGAACTGTTAAACTTATTCGAAAATGTCACAATCGCGCGAAAACCCCTTATTTGAAAACATTTTGGACACATTCTCGTTACGCCTAAAATTATTTGAATAATTATCATCGTATGACGCGTTTTAAATTTGTTCCGTAAGCGTCATTTTAATGTCGTATCATTAAGTCGTAATTGTGTTGCTTGCACCACTCGAGTGCGTCAGCTACGAGCCGCAAATTCTATAATACTATATTAATATTTTATATACGTACTTTTTAAATTATAAGTGTCGAGTCCAATGTTTCCCGAAGCTATAGTGGAGAAAAATTATGATTTGGGACGTTTTTAATCGGCGAAGTCCAATCGTAAAACTTTACGGCGACGACGGCAACGTAAGTGACCAACGATTAAAACGTCAATTGTGTAAAGTTTGTGTGTTGCTAGTGCATATGAAAATAGAGCGAAATTTAATTTCACCCCAGACTTTGAAGCCTACCCGGTACTTACAGAAAATTACGTGAACGCCGCGGGTTCGTAAATGTCCGTGTTTTTTGATCGAGACATTACGCTCGGTGAACTTTCGACGCTCGAATCGTTTACCATATTATACGTGTACCGGTTAGGATGTACGGTTACCCACTAGCCGTATCATCGCGTTACGTAATCGTATTTATGGTTGGCGCACTGAAGCCTCGCGCAATTTTGGTCTCGTTAACGATGATTAAAGAGAACGATTTACATAAAAGTCATCACAGCGACGTACGATGTGTGTCGTACTCGATCCCGTACACAAGCGGGAGTGAGAAATTCTCACGCAAACATATACATTTCGTGTAATAGCGTTGTAACGTTCGAAATTGGTTCAACTGGCATAATCTATGACCGTTTCATTTCACGAGTGTATTGGGGGAAATTTTTTATCCGCATGTACCTAGTTTAGTGGGTGTTCACTTTTCGAACGTATTTACGGCCGAACGTTTGAATCGCGTCGTTATAGTAATATTCCGCGCACACTTTTTCCTTCAACGAGCTATTTATATATATATATATATATATATATATATATATATATATATATATATATATATGTATTAA
>JAIPRN010005234.1:0-11330 GCA_025469175.1 Geopemphigus sp. TES_GeoC_2020 | reverse complement strand
ATATATATATGTATATGTATACACATACATACTTATACGATAATTAGATTTTTAAAATCTAAAAACTTTGTATCGTGTACGATAAAAAAGAATAATGGTAAAACTTGACTTCTAAAAAAAAAAAGGAAAATACCATTACTTTTAGACATCTTATTTCAAGGTTCGTGAGTCATGACATATCTTACGTAGAAAAATAAAAAGCGTCGTTTAAAATTTAAAAAAGTAATTGATCGAGCTTGTCGGGATTAACACGAATTTAATATAAATCAAACGTCCGGCGAAAATTGGTATATTTTTATTTTTACGAACAGATCGGCCTGTATGACGTATGTAGCGAACATATTCAAAAAAACACGCCGTTAAATTTTAATTAAAATTTTTTTTCTACCGACGTTTTTCTGTCAAATCTATCGGAAATAGGTAACAACATTGACTAACACGGTATACGAACGTATTCGTAATTTTGTCGACGCTCGGTTTGTAAATGAAAATTCCGAACGCGCAGTTTTTTCCACGGCTAAACGAAATTCCGTGAACGAACGTAAAATCGTAGAAATTAAAAGTGTTTAATTATTAGCGGATTATTTCGAACGGCGTTCGGCGGCCTAAGTAAGTGGAGACCCGAAAGCGAGCTCAAAGTTTAGGGGTCGCCGTTAATTTTTTTCCGCACAGAATCCCAGTATTAAGTCTGGCGAAATTCGACGTTAAAACACGGACGGGTTTGGACTTAAGACCCTCACGTAACGTAATAATAACGCACTCGCACTCAAACCCGAGAAGTTTACGATGTTTCCATAGCAAAGTCCCGTACAACGGTGCACAACAGCAAACACTTGTTTCGCCTGTAATGAAATTCTGTCCAGCCATAAGTTTATCAGCGCACTTAAGATTCCTCCGAACTGTGGTGTTAGCTATACACGTATATATATGTATATAGTGGTACGCCGGTATATGTTTAAAATTTCTTCGGAAAGTTAAATTATCGCGGCGACCCCAGGTGTTACAGCGACAGCGTCTCCGTCGTAGATAAAACCGACTGCTATATACAGAGGGATCCAGTCCATATCCCACCCCCTTCGTTATGGGGGAACCGAATAATTTATATGTGCGTAGCGTCGTGGCCGTTACGTGTATTTGGACGAGAGAGGGTGCGTGTTTAATAAGGGGCCAAGCTCCTGGCAATATTCCTCCTCGCGACGTCGGCGGGCGTGCGCACTGCCGGCTGAGAGGGAAAACGAAGATTGAGTACGGACGAGGTAGGAAGAGAGTGATAGCGAAACGGAGATAGAGGAAATGAAAGGGAAGGAGTGAATGAGAGAGTAAGAGGGAGAGAGTGAAAGAACGGAAGAGAGTTGGGAGAGAGAAATGCGTACGGTGAAAATAGAATTCACGTTTGTCTGGGTTGTGTGTGTGTGTGTTAGCATTCCCCTCTCGGTCGCTCATAAAAGCCACCCTAAAAAGCTCAGGCGCAAGCGCCAAACAACCCCTACACTTATTTTTTCATTCACCCTATGCCATGGGGTAATCTTAACCGTACCTTGGAAATATCATTGGAAGTCTACGTTACGGCAACTTCACAACATCGAAAATATTTGAGCATTACACACAATAATACGACGGTGGTCGAGTTGATTCTGCACTATTATATTATACACACACACACACACACACTTGTTCCGTTATTTACTACAAACGCTCTTCGTATTTTCATCAATATACACGTGACTTCACTAACCGCGTCGAACCGTTGAAATAATAATTGCCGAAAAAATACACGGAAATAACGTCGATATTCGATTTCTACACGAAAACAACTTTTATTGATTACGTTTCGGCGTACGCTATCATAATAAGAACGTTTAATTTGAAATTCGCGTTAATAATTTATTACGTACGAGCCGCGTATGTTTACGTACGAGTATACCGTAGGAGCCATGATTGATTGGACGGAAACGACTTTAAAAAATGACGTAAATAACGCGATCCGAACTTTTAAACAATTTTACGTCGATATATAACGACGCCTACGAAATAACTCGATCGAAATACACGTTCGATCACTAGCTTCAAACGAAACGTATTAAATATAACGAATTTTAAGACAACCGATTAAGAAAAAAAAAAATTATCGACGTATAAACGTATTTTAGATTAAACTGTGTACATTTTATAAAATATAAAAACAGTTCTACGAACACGCGATTGTTGTTTACACAATAAGTCGCTTAGTTCGCGAATTCCACCGTAGAAATTAAAAGTAATAAAATCGCATTACACTCCGACCTCCGTCGTGCGCTACAAAAACGGTTTTCAAAATAGACATATAGGATCGGTAAATAATCACTAGCGTTTATTATCGCGATAAACGCGACGTATCATAAGACTACGAATTTTGATCGAAAAACGTGTCGACGTGTAGTAGAGAAATCACGTCGCGCGACTAATGTAGAAGAAAAATACGAGGGTATTTCCCGGTTACGGGATTGTGTTTATTATTGGGTAGGCTTCGAAAACCGCGTTCTGTAGCGTACCACGCGTAGTAAATAATTTAAGCCTCGAGCGCGATATTCGTTAAATGTTCGGATTATTGGTGAAATCGTACAAGGGATGCGAGTTCAACGTACGTACGGCGGCGAATGCTGGCGTGGGACCGTGTTCGACGTGTCCCGGTAAACGTGGCGCTGTTTCCGTACGTTTCAAATGGCGTAAAAGGTGATGGACGACGACAGCGTGTGTTGGACACACGGCGAATGCGAAACGAAAAACAGAAACGGCCGCGGAGATTCTTTGGCGCGGTTTACGAACGAGGGACACGGTATATAATAAGGGCGACGTGAACGGGATAAGGTATTACGGTAATTTAAAACGTAATACACGCCGTATCGTCTACGGTGTAAGCCTTTTGCCACAACCGCCGTTAACACAAGTCGCGGCCCCTGCGTCGTGCACGATTAAACGGGTTTTATCGCCGGCGGTTGTCTCCGAACGTTACGTTTAATTTTCGGAACGTGGGCGTTCCGCGTTTCGTTTTCGTCGCTGTACGCGCGCGGAAAATTCGATACGTGTACGAAAAGGGCCGCCATCGTCGCCGCTGCCCGCACTCTGCCCATCCAGCCCACCTAGTTGGTTTGCGGCCTGAGGGACGACTGTCGCGCAACGGTTCGCCAGGGACACGCCGGGCGTGGGTTTTGCGTGTTTTTTTTTTTGACATTGAACTTGCGAACGGGTCGGCCAACGCGACGGCGGCGCGTGCTCCGGCATCGCAGTGCTCTGTGCAGCCCGACACGCCTCGAAAGAGAGAAAGAGAGAGAGAGAGAGAGAGAGAAGACGCTCCCGTACGTCCGTATACGGACCGCTCCACGTTAATGCCTTCCGTACTTGCGCACGCCCGCGCCGTTTTCGAGTTTCGTTTTCATTCGCGTCTTTCCCTCCACCGGCAAAACACGGCTTGGCTCGGACGACTTCCCCGCGCCACTTATTCTGCCCGTAGTGGTTTTTTCGTCGTTTTCGCGTTACTCGCCGCTTCTCCGGTTTAACATACCAATACGTTCCCTAATCTATTATTCCGCCTAAATTTACGCTCGCCGACGTCACGTTACTGACCGTTTTCCATTACGTACCGTCGTATAATTTCGGCGCGACAACGCACGTTCTTCCGTCGTCGTGTTATAACGTCGTCCGGGAAAATCGGCGGAAAAAACCGAATGTAATCAACTCGTGTATTTCCATGCCTAACGATCGACCGTTGTAAAATATTAACCGCAATTTATTAATATACGTACTTTTTCTAGCCGTTTTCTTTTTACGCATATAAAACCATCGTCACGCCGAACATTTTATGGATTTCTCCCAAGTTTTTCTCGCAAACGAATTTTCCCGAGACCGCGAAAACGTTAGATTCAATCCAGTCGCGTCCAATTCGGAAAATTAATTCGAATAAAACGTGTGCCCTGACGTTCGCTCTCGTCGAATAGTAGAAACCAACCGTATAGGGTGAACGTTATTATTATGTTTATCGGGAAAAAGCTGAGCGACGTTTCTCTCGAACGTTCCAACTCTAAATATTCAACCCAAAACGTGGCGTTAGAGAGAGAGACAACAAATGCAGGAACGGCGTTCTGTTAAAAAATCTAAAATTGTACGTATATATATATACAACGCTATCGCGTTTTTATTATCGTACATAATTATGCCGTCATGGCCATAAAAACGTATTCAATGAATCAACAAAACGAATGGTTCATTACTCCATTAAATTTCAACGACCTCGAAAATGTATTCCGTTTAAAATTATATTTTTTCCCCGATATTCTGTTACAAAGAACAATAGATAACGCGTATCTCAAATAATATAATACGATTACGACAACGCGCTTTTTCGTGTAGAAGAGACGAATCGATTTAATCTGTATTATTTCGAGCTTCCATGGTGGTGGGGGGGGCAATATTAGTTCGAAATTAATTCGATGTTATCGGATTTATCGAATTAAGCGTAAAAAAAAAACGAACCGTTTTAAGTAGAGAGCGTTTTTGAATATATCGTTCGATAAACGAATCGTACACGACAACGAATATTTCTACGCGCCGTTTATTATAATTTGTTGAAATCCGGTGTTTCGATTATCGCTTCGACGGACCATTGACGACCGATATTCAAAGTGACGTTTTCGTCTCCGAAATTTAAATATATAATACGGACCCCGAGCGTAGATTACCACATCGATAAAGTACGGTTATTCTTACTTATTCTCGTCGTTTTGTGCCGCCCGTTCGTTCGTGACGCGTGTAATACAGACGCAGTACGATTTACTCACGCGGTCGTACGTAAATGTTCGGACGAAACAAAGCTAATCGTATGTTTCGACTAAAACCGGCAGAGGTCTCGTTGTCGTTGCTTTTACGCGTTTACGAAGTAAATCTTCGTTATTTTTTCGTACGTTCCCCCGATAAACACGCCAATCGGTAATTACCGCGTGTTTATTTGGACGTGTTTACGTGCTTCGGTAATGTCAACGAAGCTGAATCCGATTAATAGCCGATAGTGCTTTGATAATTGGCCACGTTTTTTACTTAATATTCAATTAAAAACTACGAACGGCGCTATTATTCATTTTCTACGTCCAATCGGTAATTATTGGCCCGCGTACTATTTTAGTTTCACGTGTTTTGCGTAAATAGTTTTCGTAAACACGACGCGCGTTTTACTTTGTACTACGATTTAATTAGAATTGCGTTGTAAAGTCTTCCCGTTAATCGTTAAGTGTAACGTAATATCGGTACTAAAGTGTTATTGCACGTTCCGATTAAAGTCAACATTTCCGATTAGACAAGTTGAAGGACCAAATTTTTCAAAAATACCACGATTCCTTATCGAATCATTCGGTTTTATAATCGTCGACATTTTGTTTTTTTTTGCTTCGAAGACATAAGTATTTTTTTCACGTATGCGGATAACGTTAAATATATATGCCGGACTTTAGCCGGTTAATTTCGACGTAATAACCAGTTAATCGTGATTCGCGGATAATGTTTACTTTAAAAAAAATTAGTGCAGTATTTACGTAATTGTTAGTATTCCGTTTCAAATTCGTACTCGGGTAAGATTATTAATTTTCTTTTGCGAAAGTTTTCTTTTGTCCGGTTAATAAATAGGTATAGGGGTAAATGATTTAATTTACAAATAGTTTACGAGTTATAAAATTAAAAATAAGCGCGAAATCGAAAACGATATTTTTTAAAAATTATTCTACCGTTAATATTATCAGTGATATATGTATATATAAACTTTGTTTTAAGTTGACCTTGCCTAAACTCAGTGGTTGACACCGTTAAATTATTCGCGATTGAAAAACCGAAACAACGTCGCCAATTAAAATTCCCGTCGTCGTTAAATACGAAATTCGTGGTCTATCCACGAGAGTAGAGTTCTAGAAAATGTAAACGTCGATACTCCTCAAATCGAACTCGGCGTTGTTTATGACGCACGTTTCGAAAACGGTCAAAGCGTTTTACGCGACAGAGATGACAGATAACGAGACGAAGGTTTCATTCGGTTTTAACGGGCCGACGCATTAATTAAAAGTTGTTTCCAGTGCCGGACCTCCCCCCCCCACCGGTTCGGAGGTTATCCTTCATAGTCGTCACGAGACGGGGAATATTCGAGTATTCTTTATTTTCGTCTGATCCGCCGACGATAAACGGAATTAAGTTTGACTTCCTACCGCGGACGTTCGGCGCAAAATTGATCGACAATGTTCGAACGGAGCGCTTGGACGAAAAACACGAAACGTATTTCGTAAAATCGTTACGCCGATACTATATTCGTACGCGATAAGCCCGGCTAATAATAGCTCGTTCGTTTATGGTATTAAATCCGCGACTTATATATGACGACATCGGCGTCGAATAAACGGGGGCTATTAAACATTTGACGAACGTCTTTACAAACGCGAGCGCCGTCACCGTACGAATTAGTTTCACGAATAACGCGCGATACTTTTCGACGGTAAA
Source organism: Geopemphigus sp. TES_GeoC_2020 (assembly GCA_025469175.1). Taxonomy (NCBI): domain Eukaryota; kingdom Metazoa; phylum Arthropoda; class Insecta; order Hemiptera; family Aphididae; genus Geopemphigus; species Geopemphigus sp. TES_GeoC_2020. The sequence continues at coordinate 4,820 of JAIPRN010005234.1, read as the reverse complement.
ATTATAGTTTATACGTCGCAGTTGTCGTCTTAACAGCCCCGGCAAGTATACGTACGTAACTCGACGAAGCCTATTTTTGTTACGCGGTATCGGACTCGCAGTACTTCGGACCGTCGCCGTCATTTATCGAAAAACAAAATACGTAACGATTTTACAGAAAATGTTCTTCCATAATCGGACAAAGCCTAAAAGCTACCGTGTAACGTACGGCACTCGATATAATTACCGCGCACAGCTCCCCCTCCCACCCATTCGTCAATTGTCACTGATTATTCTTCTACGCGGCCGGTACAATCGTAGGCACAAATATGAGACAATGCATCTCGCGCGCGCGTGTGTGTATATCGTCCTATTTAAACGGTCAAAAATCAACGAATATCCGTAAGAATATTACGTCGTTTTTAAAAAACTGGTCGAAAATTACTTATTTCTTCTTTTATGATTTCACATAGCGTTCGAAGACTAACTTAACCGATAAATGATATTTTTTCTCCGTAAGAATATTCGTCGGAATATAAAATATTTTCGGTTAATATTTGTTGTTTCTACAGTCCTTAAAAACCATAAAGCGACGAAATACAATAGCGTAACACTCGTTCTACAAACGGTTTACTAATTTCGTCAAATTACACATTGACGTACCCGTGTATCGCGTACGTTCTATTTTAAATACATTTTCGAAACCTATTTCGGCTAAAATTTCGTATAATGGAAAGTGTCGGTTTTTAGTACTTCTCGGTTCGTCCGTTCGCTTATATTTGCGCAAGTTACGCTTAATAGTATGACATAAGTATTTACTCAAAACGTCTTCGACCATAAATAACGTACCTATTTTCGAAGATCTTGACATATTATACCCGTACAAGTCTTACCTAACTTGTTGAATATTTGTTCCGAGCCTTATGTAAATACGAATGACTTTATTTTCGTTTCGTCGCTTTGTTTATTATAAAAATGTACGTTTCGTAAATTCGATTGTTTAATAAAAACAATGTGATAAGTAATTTTAAACAAACAGACCGTGCCTTTTATATAAATTACGAAATAATAATGTTCTAATCTCGTCGTTATGATAGGACGAAAACACCGAAATAAAGCGAAATTTAAAACGACGTTAAATTTGACGTATTGTTATTGCGCACTTTTTTCGTCCGTTCGAAATAATATTGAACGCCATTATTATCGCTATCGTTTCGAAATGTAAATAAATTGTTAAAAAAAAACGCTCCGTCGAAATTCGAATGTGCCAACGATTAGTATATACGTTTAACGGAGCATTTAACTAATTTCGCGGCAGTTTAAGCTCTAGGAAATTAATCGTGTGTATACGAATTTTATGTACCAACGAATACGTTGTGTCTATTTAACGATAATTTATGATCATGAAAACGTCATCAGATTGTTGTGCCCTAAAGGCTAGAATAAGCTATATCACCGCGAATACGATTATAGAAAAAAATCGAAATTATCGTCGGGCGTTACATTTTCGTTAATTATTATCGCGTAAACGTTTTCGTAACTAAATCGGTGTACTGCGTAATTATTTCAAGGGTCGGACGACACGGGAAACGCGCAGCTGAAAAGCGTTTCCGCGGTTATTTCCCGTTCAATAACCGATTGCAAAAGCGACGATTTTTCGAAACGTCGACCCGTACGTTGGTGCGCAAGCGATCGAATAATCGAATACGTCGGTATCGCGTAATCGATCCAAAACATTACAACACGGAAACCAATTAAAATGTTTATTCGTGAATCACGGGGACGGGGATGGGTAGTACGAAAAGATTATTCACATTACCGCCGTCTAATCAAAAGTGTTTAAATATACTTTGAAACGTAAAACATTTGTTACGAGAGAATCGTAATATGTACACGTACGCGCCCGCGCATTATTACGTACTTTTGGCGTATAAAATAGTATCGAACCTGCGTCGCTCACGCTCGTGTGTGTGCGTGTGCGTGTATATGTATGTGTGTGTGTGTGTGTGTGTGTGTGTGTGTGTGTGTGTGTGTGTGTGTGTGTGTGTGTGTGTGTGTGTGTGTGTGTGTGTGTGTGTGTGTGTGTGTGTGTGTGTGTGTGTGTGTATGTGTGTGTGTGTGTATATGTATGTGTGTGTATGTGTGTGTATATGTATGTGTGCGTATGTGTAGAACGTTAGTTCGTACGAAGAGACGACCTTGACGTGGTCTTGTTTACGCGGCCGTTGCACATCTCGTGCGTGCGTTTTATTATCACGTAATAATATACGCGCGCGCGTTACGGCGTTTTTTTTTTTTTTTTTTGTTTCGACGCTGGTCATCCAACTCTCGGTTACCGTCACCGTATCCAGTACCTACGGTGCCAACGTCGGAGACTTCTGCTGCCGCTGCACCGGGTCCGGGCCGTGGGGTCAACTCGCGTGCCGCGAATAGAAGACGGCGGCGGCGGCGACGACGATGACCGGGTTTTTGTCGTGTGCCTGTGATGGCTTCGGCCGTGGAGGTGGGTGACCTTGTTGCCTTCTACATACACACACGCGCGCGCACACGGACCACGGCACCTTCGGCCGCCGCTATATAATAATTGGATTGGTCGCTCACGATAAATCAACCAGAGCTCTCACGGTCGTGACGGCGAGATCTCATTAAAATACACATATACGCGCGCGTTATATAAATATATATAAATATACGCGCGCGCGCTATCTTTGACTCGACAGACAATGCACCGGTGTCAGCAACGGCGGCGGTTTTTTTACCGGCCGCCCCGAACGCGCGAGTACAGATACTACTGCCCGTCCGCGGACGCCTTATTATTATTATTATTCGTCCGTCCGTTCACTCACACGCGCGCCACGTCCGTAACGACGACTTTATTTTTCTCGGTCGCCCCCCCAACGGCGTCTTCGAGGGCCGCTGGGGCACACACTACCGGACTCCCTTACCCTTTTCCTAAAGTCGCGTCGTCCACGTTTCAAACCCGATATTTGAACGCCCGTACACGTGGCCTCCGGCCGTCGGGTTTTTTTGTATCGTTTCGCAAATTGGGCAACTATTAACGCGTACACATATATACGTCCGTGTACGTATCGCTTCTGTTTGTACAACTAAAACATCGCGGAATAAAACGTTCGGCGTAAAAAAATATCGTCATTTACCGGTTAGGTAAATAGTTTACTGTTTTGTGACATAAACGAGCGCCTATCGTAGTTCGGCAATTTAAAGCGTATATTTTTATATTTCGAACGAAACGCGTATTTTTGAGAAAGACAAATTATACGCGAAAAATACGTCGAAATACGAAATTATTAATATTACTGTTCGATAAAAAAAAAAGTTTATTTTTTCTGTAAAAGAACAATTTACGAAAGCAATTTAAGAAAAAAAAAAAACGAGTACCTACAAATAATGTTCAATACGTATATTTCGATCGCGTATTAGTACGCGTCACGTTTTTAATACGAAAAACGATAAGTCACTTTCGGTATCGAACGTAATTAAATTTTTGGAATATATTATTAACGCTCGAAGGATAACATTTCGGCATTATTAATGTTTCGGGGTTACATTCCGCGTAAGTCCGTGTAACTATTTAGAGTTCCGTGTTCGAGAACACGCGTACGAATAGATCGGAGTTTTATTTTTCCGTTTTCGTCGACTTTTCGGTCGTAGGTTATTTATGTTATTACCCTGTGGTCCCGGCGACAGGTAAACGTGAACCGAATTCGATATTAGATCGAGAACTTGTACCGCATTCGAGCGAGTCGATACCAAATAAAAACATAATTACAAAAAACGTTCGCCGCCGTTCGTACTAATTGTGCAATTAGTGATAATCAAACGGCTTGCCGCGCGTAATTTAATAAGTCGTCATGTCTATGGTAATCGGAGTTTTCGAAAAATCTCACGATATTTGTCTCTTCGCCCCTATTGCAAATCACGTGTAGAACGTATATAATTTCGGTAACCCATTTACTTTTATTTATTAATCCGAAATGGGCAAAACACGGTTCACGCGCGTATATTATAATAAAAGTGAAGTTAAAAAATTGCTATTAGAGTAATTATAAATCATTCGTATTATCGCTACAAAGGCACGCCGAACTAATGGGTTTTATTAATTCACTAACGTTAGATTAATTCGAATTTTCAGTATATTAGGCGAGTCGTTTTTTTGTTTAATTACCTCGAAAACGTTCGTACGTACATACTCGACGAGAAACCTTTATCACTTCCGCCAGTCAATCGCCAAATTCGCTTTAATAATTACCCATAATAAAACACAATTCAAACAAGGACAAATATTTATACAAAATGATCGTCAATATCCGTGTCTGAACTTCACGCGACATTAGCAACGCAACAAGCGTTCGTACTACGATCGCTTATAATTTCAATTTTCGTAAAATGAAAAAATAATTAGTTCGGGTAGTTAACGGTAACGCGAATGAAAGTAAAATAAAGAGCGTTTAAAATTAACGCGACCGTTATTAACTCGATAATGCCGGGCTTTAACGAAAACGCGTATTTAACTTTAAAAATTTGAAATCGCGATTAATAACGCGGACGCTTTTAATTGTACATTTAAATATTTGATTATTGATCACGATATATAAATACGATAACACGGACTTCGTTTTATTATTTTCGTTAAACGCTATAGTTGTATCGCCATATTTGAGCACTTATTTTTTCAAAACTAAATTTTCTCAGCGCGCTCTGGAAGTTAGGTAAAACGTTAATACAACCATCACCCGTTAAATATTCCAATTCGAATTTTCTTGATAAATAATAGAAAACTATAATCAAAAATTTGCGAATACACCTGTTGTTTGTATATA
>JAIPRN010005233.1:0-11339 GCA_025469175.1 Geopemphigus sp. TES_GeoC_2020 | reverse complement strand
ATGTTCGAGCATATTTCTGCACTAAAAAAATTTTTCGATGATTTTTTTAATTATTTTAATAGTATCTATGACGAGAGTTAAAATTGTTCATCGATAATACAATTGAGCTATATAACTTCTATATTTTATTAATCTCTAAACCTTAAACATCACAGTGTACTGAATAATTATTTTATAATTGTTTATAGTAAGTGATATTCTATTATATAATAAAATGATATTAAATTACTGATACTAAATTGTCATTTCTTTAGTACAATATGTGTTTATTTTTTATTTTATTCTTTATACTAAAGTTAGTAGTATAGAAAACTATTTTAAGAAAAGTTACCATGATTAATGTATAATAACAATTCATCACTTTGTAGAGTATTTTTGTTATTCCAATAATCATTAAGTTATTAGAACTTTATTCTAATAATATACATGATCTACTCACAAAAAAAAAAAAAATTAAAATACTATATGTTTTCCAAATAAAAATTAATTGATATAGATATGAATCTATATTTGTATTTAATAATTAATAAATAACTAACCAGAATAAAGGTTTAACATTTAATATAATTTTATATATACATTTAATATTATTATTTTTTTGTTATTATTAATATGCTGTTTGCACAATAAAATAATTATATTGTTATAAACATTTAATATAATTTAAAATATATTTCCACAACAGACACGTCCACTTGATAGACCTTGACCAAGATAGAAATACAGAATAAAAGATGTAGAGAAAGTGAGACCAGAAAGGAAGGAGTTTGAGAAAGAGTAATATGAAACATATAATATAATATAATATATGTAATATATCTTAACTTTATTATTAAATGTATAATTTGACAGGAAAAATAATATAGGGAGCCTTGCATTCCTTATATGAATATGTTTATATATATTTATTCGTATTATTATGAAAATATGATTTAAAAATATAAATAAACTACTCACATAATGCTTCTAGACCCAACAAAAATAAAAGTATAAAATTAATATGTAACTTACGCAATTATCAATTTGGTATTGTCAATCGTGGTGGTCAGACGTATTTATCTCTACTCTGCTACCGTTTATACTACTGATATTGTTTCGCGATTACCCTTATCGAATTAAATTACTGTCAGTTTTCTTTTCTTGTTAAACAACTCTGGTATGTAATTTTGTTTTCATAAATTTCCGAATCATTCGGTGGATTCCGGTATATCTCCTAAAATGAACGGTTCTCGTTCAAAAAAAAGGTCAACACGTTGTAAGTGTAATCCTTCCTCATGAATCAAGTAGGAAATTTTCTGTACTCTGATTAAGCTATTATTCCACAGTCAGCGGCTATTTTCATGTAACCTTCATCGAGCGATGATACTATGTTATCGGTAGTTTATGACGAACGCAACCTCAGAAATTCCAATACGATCAATGAAAACTCGCAGTTAATGTTTCAAAATAGACGCGAATTACCTGCTAATTTATTGCCTATTATCTACTTAATTACGATGGGCCTTTCATAACTATTGTCGAGTACACTGATCTATCTATGAATCTTGGCAAATTACACCCGATTAAAATTGGAAGGCTTTTCTTTAAAATCACTACAGGAATAAAAAATATTTCTACCATTGGTTAACGAATCAATATTGTTTTTAATTCAATTACAAATGCTAACTTATTTGCGTCTTCACCACTTTATATTTATAATGGTTTGAAAGGCAATTCTCCTACTACGTTATTATTATGTGAAACCTTTGAATTTCGCCGGATTTCTGTTCCATGAGAGGATAATCGATTGGTCCAACCATAATTCAATTAAAAAAATATTGACGTTTAATAATATTTCAAAAGTCGTTGCGGTTGAAATAAAGGAAGAAAATATGGTTAATTTCGCCATTAAGTATTCCGATATGTACACTAAAAAATTTCATGACGCTCCAGACTGGATAAAATATTGAAACCCTTGACCTTAACTAATTTAGTGACTTCCCTGTCGCTACTTCTTTTAACGGTTAAAAATATTAAAAAGAAGGAAAAACCTTATTCTCCTAACAAATTTTCAAAAAATTATAACTCCTTCCAATAAAATGATAAGGCTATTTCCCAAAATAGTATCTTCTTTAACCATGTAATGGAAAACAAATCTTCTAGTGTCAATTCCATTTCTCACCTCTTTTGTGTCACCAAAATGGCTAGCGATCTCGTACTTTAAATCAAAAAAGCTCTGAATAATAATGCTTCTCCCTCAATGGATATCTATCAAATAACTGTGTCATCCTAAACCAGTCATCTTTCGTCCTCTGCTTTTTCAGAGAATATACTCTATCATGAACAATAACTTTATCAATACACTGAAGTGGAATATGAGAAACAATCCAGCTCGTCTCTCCTCTCTTCAACATCTCCCCTCTGACCAAAAATGATCCATAGATCTACATTACGAAACTTGGCTGCTTCCTTCTATATCCCTTATAATACCAAATTTTAGAAAATTTAGATTCGATTGCCTAAAGGGTTTTGGTGGCTTTGTTATATCTACACATAACTCTTTTAAAACTAAAGTTAATCCTATCGATATTGTCACTAAAAACAGTTTATTGAGTCATACTATGGTCGAACCTAACAGATAATTTGTTAATACGTTTAAATCTGTCATTACTTTGATTCCTAGTTTTTTGTGGTTTCAAAAATTTAAGCCTTCCTAGATCATCTATTATCCAATTCAACCGGTTGCGTATGGGCATTTTTTTTACTACCGGCTCATTTCTATATACTTGGCCTCACTATTTCTCCTTTCTGTCCCTTCCATCCAAATAAAACTATTTGTGACCTCTCTCACGTCTTTTTCGTTTGCCTTTTTTTATCCATAAAACGCGTTGTCTTTTTCAATTCCCCTAAATCCCTAAATATTCCTCTTAATCTCTCTTTCATTCTTAGTCTTGACCCTGAGTAAGTGATTAGAATTGTCCTTTCCTTCATTTTCGAGTTGGGCTTCAATGTATATATTTTTTTAATTTATTTCTTTTACATTTCTTGTTTTTGCTTTTGTACTTTTATTTTTTTTTTTGTTCTATTTTTTACTTTTATTGTAACGCCCGCTACTCCTATTTTATATTGAATTAGAACCCATGAACTTGAAGGATATTTTTAAACCTACTTCTATTTTTCATAATAAAGTAAATGCTGAGGAATCATATAAACGAAAATTAATAATTAAATATCTTAATTTTCAAGACTACAGTCACATTCGTACATACTGCTCCTAACAGCTCGTTGTGTCCGGTTTGGAGACTCTCGTTTAAATTCTCATTGCACCAAACCGCGTGATAGTCCACCCGTATATGCCTTTTGCTTTGACAATCAATCTACAAACTACAGTGGGTGCAACATTTATAAAGAGCTTTAACGTCGAACCATACCTAACAAATGCTTCTTTCTTCATGATAATGTTAATTTCAAGTCTACATGTAATAATAACAACACTACTGTAAAATAATTTCGCCAACTGCTGTCAAAAACATACTCCTGCCTTCCTTTTTTATCTTAGAAAACATATGCAAAAGCTACTTCAAACCAGATTTGTTATAACACCCTTCCTGCTAGTCTCGCAATTTATTTTCGTTCAGCGTATAGTACAATATAACATGTACGTAGGTTAGTTGACGTAATCTCGTTTCTCTTGAGTATAACTACATGTAGCTGCCAGAGATTCTCCATAAAAGGGAATTTACTTGGCCTTCGAATTGTGGACTGTATATAAAATAGCAACAAATTTGGTAAATCATATATATATATATAATTAAATCAACCTGAATAATTAGTAATAAATGATATAATTCAACAAAAGATAATATAAATATGATATCAATTACACAAAACTAATTCAGAAATTTGCCCCTTTGATTTTATAATATGTTACTAAAATAATAAAAAATACAAAAACTACGTGTAAAATATCGATCACCAAAATTGACCATTAGAGTCACACTAATCTAATAGATGCTATAAGAGCCTTTCACAATTGACAAACACGCAGCTATTGAAATTTCATAAATAATACTTTGACTATTTGTGTTTCAAAAGTATAGTTAATATAGTGAGAAAAAACTACAAAACACATGATGAATAAACATTTTTAAGTACAAAAAATTAAGGCACAACAAAAGAAATTTAATGACGACGACTCGTCTACAGCAGTGATTCACAAACATACGACAAAAATACAGCGATAATACATAGCACAGGCATCGATGATGAAAGAATTTCACTTGTATAATAATTGCCATTCTTTATTACCGGCTTATGCCTTTAAATGTGGTCACACTATTTTTCCTTTCTGCCCTTATATCCTAATGAAGCTATTTGGAACCTCTCTTATTTCCTTTTCGTTTGCCCTTTTTTATTTACAAAACGCGTTGTCCTTTTTAATTCCTTTAAATCCCTAAATATTTCTCTTAATCTCTCTTCTATTCATAGTCTTGACCCTGAGTCAGCGATTAGAATTGTTCTTTACTTTATATCCGAGTTGGGCTTCATTGTATATATTTTTGTAATACATTTCTTTAGCCTTTCTTGTTCTGGATCTTTTATTGTTTTTTTTTTTTCTGTTCTTTATTTTTATTGTAATTGTTAAACTTATATGGATGTTTTCTTGAATTTTTTAAAAATATATAAAAAAAAACTTATGAAATAAATATAAGTTAATTTATACTATATGAAGAAAGATTCGTGATGTAATTTTATATTAAAAAAATGAATAGAAATAAGGATATTATTAAATTTAGAATTTCATTATTGAAATAAAGTTAATTATGTTTAAATTATTAATGCTGTTATATGTTACAAAAATTCTTGTGAACAAATTTTTTAAAATTTTTTTTATACGGTATTAATATTCTGTTCTATAATACAATATCATTGTTATTTAAATATACGTATAATCATCAAAACGCTATTTAAACACATTAATAAACTACTCACTTAGATCTTTTTGTTCTTATAAAAAAAAAAATAAAATAAATATATGTGTTTTTTTTAAATAGAATTTCTTCAATACAATATGTAAACTGATTTTAAATTTCCTCTGAAATATTACAACACCCTTTTCCAATATGATTTCATACTTTCTTTACCTTTTTTTTATATTTACTTTTATTTTTGAGTTATTAAAATATTAAAATTGATATAGAAAAAATATCCAAGAGCAATTTGTAATCAAAAGTAACAGCTCATTATTTCCAAAAATATTTTTGTTCATCAAATATTTATTTAGTCATAAAATCATTATGTATATATACAAATAAACTACTCACCATTAGCTGCATAATCTGACCACGTAAACATAATTAGAAAATCATTAATGTAATATGTTCCCATTCAAATTAAATATTATAAAAGATGAATTAATTTTATGTACTTTATTTGATATTGTTAATATATATATGTATTTTATTTTGACTTGGAATCCATAGACTAGAGAAATCGTACATACAACACATTCGAATGTAATAAATATAAATATAAATATACATGAAGAATGCCGACCGAAAAGGTTAGTGACTAACTAACAGTAAATAGCACACGGCGCAAGATACTTTCATATGCTGAAACTAAAAAATGTACCTAGAATCAACCAAACAAAGAAACTCAGGGATAGAACTACAAAAGTCAACAAACCAAGCGCCGGAACCCCATACATGTTAATTTCTATGGGGCATGAGCCTACGAAACCTATATGACCGTTAAATTACGCCTCTACAGGAGTCAGTCAGGAGCAGTCCATAGCAGTCGAGAAGAGTGACGAGCAGTGATGACCAGTCGGCACGGACTGCTGGTCAAGCAGTTAGCATGAGCAGGGGAGGCTCTTCCGCCTAGCAGTGCCGAGTCTTCTGTCTACTCGTGTGTTAGAGAGGTCCCTCCAGGAGAGTAGTCTCTAACCAGCGCAAATTCATTGCACTTGACGACGTTTCAGCCACGAGTCATCAACTATATTCGAGAAGTCAGTATTCTGAGGGACGAGTTCAGTTGTTTGTCACTAACTTGCTTGCATTTTTGTTATTTCAACATTTGTCGGTGAATTCGTGAAGCAGAGGTACCGACCCAACCCTTTTCCTCATACCTCTACATAACCTGTGGTGTCTCTAGACCAAAGACGTTGAGCACGGTAGGCTGTGTAAGAAATTGTGATTCTGTTTATCTAATACACGTTATTGATTATATTAGAATATTTTATCTATATTCGAATATATGACACTTCTTATTTACGTTCCTGAATATTATTCGTATTAACGACCTCAAAAGAATTTAACTGTAATAACTCATTAAAATTCCCCCGTCACCTTTATCACCTATCATCCAGGTATCCCGCATATTCCCTTACTCTTTCAACAAATTCCCTCACCCTTCTATCCTAATCTTCAATTTAATTAATTTTATTTTAATTTAATTTAATTTAATTTTGTTTTATTGCATTTTGAGTTATTTCAGTAACTATCTACATAATGCTCCTATTCTTATATGTAGCACAGTTATATACTTAGGAATCACCTTGGACAAACACCTCATTTGGAATAGTCACAGGCACATCAAGAGATTTGATTTAAACGCAGGCTACATAACTTACTTTAAACAATAAATAATCCAATTTCAAACTTAAGGTTCTTATATACGACAATAAAATACAACTAAATTAATTGAAAAATCAATGATTACAGTTTACTCGTACTTAAAAGTATAATATTATCAGTACAATATAATCATGATTTAAATATAAAATTAAAAATGACAAAAATATTTATAAATATAAAATAAAATTTTTAAGATAAATTCATAATGGTTAACTAATTCATGCCCTCATTCATCACAAAATTATAAATTACTCCTTATTACAGACATGTATTTATTATTTATAATACGTGAATAACGTTATATTATATAATGCAATATCATTGTTATTCCAGTATTCATATAATTACAAAAACATTATTCAAACATAAAATTACACTACTCACCTAGCTTTTGATACTCTTACAAAAATATAAGTACAAAATTATCATATAACCTATCTAATAGAATATCATTCGTTCTATATAATATGTAAAAACATTTTAAATACAATTACGCATTAAGTAAAACAAAATCCTTGTCCAATAATACCCTATACGTTTCTTTTCTTTTTTTTTATTATTACCTGGTGAATACAGTGGGTGTTGAATGACCTCAAACTTCAACTGTTTGAGAGCGGCGCTGGTTGCATTTGATGTGTGAGGTCGAGCGTTATCTTGCTGCAATAAAGTGGTTTCAGTTGATCCACGAACGCGACACACCCACTTTCTTAATTTTTTTAGTGTCTCAATGTATCGGACAGAGTTTACACTTGTCCCCTCTTTCAAGTAATCCGTGAGATAAACTTAATTTCCATCCCAAAACACCGTGAGTATATATTTTCCTGCAGAAGGCTGAACTTTGAACATTTTGGGCTGGGGGAAAGTGACCTGACAATATTCCATACACTGCCTTTTTTCTTCTTGATCGTAGTGATGTACCCGGCTTTCATCACGAGTTAAAATTTTGAAGATATAACCCAAACATTATGCCTCACACACCAGTAGTGGTAGCAATGAAGGCAGTCCAAGGCAGTTCAAAGTAGTGAAGAGCAGTCGACACGGGCAGCCGGACAATCCGTCGGCACAAGCAGTGACTAGTCTCTCGTCTACTCGTGCGTTAGAATGGAGTCTCCCCAGGGGAAAAGTCTCTCGTCGAGCAGAGTAGAGGAGATTCTCACCAGCGTAAATTCGCTGTACCTGACGACGTTTTAGCCACGAGCCATCAACTATATTCGAGAATTCGGTATTCTGAGAGACGAGTCCAATCATTTGTCACTAACTTGCTTGCGTTTTTGTCATTTCAACATTTGTCGGTGGATCCGTAAATAAATATAAATTATATTCGTATATACAACACTTCTTAGTTACATTCTCGAATAATTTTCGTATTCTAGACCTCGAACAAAAATAAATGTAATAACTAATAAAATTTCCCTCGTTCACCTATCTTCCCACACACTCCTAACATATATTTTTTCTTCTAGTTTTCTTATTATATTTCATTTATAATTTTTTTTTTTATTGTTTTTTCAAGTTATTACAAGTGTATTAACTGAATTAATCTAACAACACCTTTAGTCAACATTGTCTCATATTTTGCTGTTCGTTTACTTTAAATTATATTTTTTATTTTTGGGTTAGAAAGATAAAAAGTTATTATAAGAATAGTTTATAGTTATAGTTAATAGTTATAACGAATAATGTATAATAATAAATTATATAGCAATTCATCAATTCATTGAGTATTTTCGTTTTCACAATTATCACAAAGTTTTTAGAACTTTATTCAAATATATAAATGAACTACTCACTCTTATCTGAATCACATATCCATTACAAAAAAATCGAATATTAAGATATTATGAGTCCAATTTGTAGTCCAAATACAAATTAAATACTAAAATTATGAATATAATTTGTGTATTTAATAGTAAATACCGAACTAATACAAATATACATCAAAATATTAAATATAATATATATAGTTCCACAAGGGTAAAAACCATTTGGAACGCCTAGACTAAAATGGAAAGAGAGAATAAAAGGAGATGTAGAGTAATTGAGACCAAGAAAAAAAAGATGAAATATATTAAATTAAACATTTACTATATCTTAACTATATTACAAAATATATAATTTAAGAACAAAGGGTATTATACATAATCTTGTGTTCTAGGGGACTCTTCTAATTTTAAAAAAATCGCCCTGATATTAATATATAAACAAAGTATTGTATTTTTGTAATATTGTAATAAATTGTAATATACATGGAAATTAATGCATATTTTTTATTTTTATTTTTTAGTAAAATGGAATTTATTGTTATTTAAACCCGATTAAATTTATACACTTTCACTATTTCATAAAAATAATGATTTAATTCAAATTATATGTATGACATTCTGAAATATATAAAACTACTTAAATTAAAATTATTCTTTGCTTCAAAATATTTAATAAAATAGTTTTAGTGATAATTTGTATACGAATATATTAATAAGACTCTTAAATAAATACAATTCTTATACTTAATACATTATTAAAATGCAAAAATATGACCAATTATACATTATTAAGGTATCAAAATTCTTTATATTGAACCCATTTTGAGTGATAATAAGATATATATATCTATATATATATATATATATATATTAATATATATATATAAATTACGGGTCACAGTGTTTGTCGGCGATGGAATCCTAATCTTCTTAACCAATTTTAACCAAAATTGCACAATTTGTGCTGGTTGACCCAACTTGAACGATGGGATAGCTTAGTGTTTACTTTATAGTCACAATATTATTCTATTGTAAATTAAAGCACTATAGCCACTATTATTACTAGCCACTATTATAACTAGCTACTATTATTTATTAGCTACAAACGATTCCAACAGTTTAAGTTAAAGTTTATATTTATAGTCGCAATATTATTTTATTGCAAATTAAAGCACTAAAGCCATTATTATTTATTAGCTATTTATTATTGTCTGGATTGAGTAAGTATTGAATAGATGGCGCTGTGTTATAAGTACAGACGTTTGATATCAGCTACAATTTAAGAACATAACGAATATGAATATGAAAATGACGAAATTACACGATAACAAATGGGAAGATACATCAGCAACAACGAAGCTATTTGGCATATTCTTAGGTTTTCCATACACAAAAGAGATCCTTCTATCCAGAATTTAGCAATACATCTTGAAAACGGTCAACGTGTATACTTCACTGAAGAAAATGTTCTCCAAAGAGCGCTTGAAGCTTCAAAAACAACACTGACTGAGTTTTTTACATTGTGTCAAAGATGTGATATTTTTGGCCAATTCGCAAAGACATTGATATATACTGATGTTCCACGCTATTTCACATGGAACAAATCTGGTAAAAAATGGGAGCCACGAAAACAAGGAAAACCACAACCTTCCGTTACAGGAATATTCAAAGCTAAGACATTGGGGCGACTTTACACGGTGCATCCAAAAAAACGTGAGTGCTTCTATTTACGTTTGTTACTGGTGAATGTTCCTGGACTAACGTCTTTTGAATTTCTGCGAACAGTCAACCGCTAAGTGTTCAATACATACCTAGATGCATGTCGTGAACTGCAATTGCTAGAAGACGATAACCATTGGGACTTCACGCTTGCTGATGCTGCGTTGACATCAACGGCCAATAACATTCGTCAGCTATTTGCCATTATTTTGACGACATGTTATCCATCACAAGCATACACTTTGTGGAAAAAATATAAAAATTGTATGACAGAAGACATATTGCATCGAATTAGACAAATAGATCAATGCCAAAATATAGAATATACGCCAGAAATGTATAACGAAGCGTTATTGTTGATCGAGGATTTATGTGTTTTGATTTCAAATTTACCACTATCTCATTATGGTATGCCATCACCTGATCGTTATTGTTGATCGAAAATTTATGTGTTTTGATTTCAAGTTTACCACTATCTCATTATGGTATGCAATTACCTGATCGCCCAGCCACCGACTTAGTCAATAACGATTTACAACTTGAAAAACAATATGACCATCGTAATTTAGCAACAATTATATTGAACAGTGAGCCATTACTGACAGCAGAACAAAAAATTATTTATGATCGAATTATGTTGGCTGTTACTGCTGAACAAGGTGGTTTTTTTTCTTATATGCACCAGGTGGAACCGGTAAGACTTCTCTAATATCGTTGATTCTTGCTAAAATACGATTACAACATAAAATCGCATTGGCAGTCGCATCGTCTGGCATTGCGCCTACTTTGCTAGATGGTGGCAGAACGGCTCATTCAACATTTAAGCTGCCATTGGACATTCATAATAAGCTAAACACATTATGTAATATAAAAAAAGAATAGTGGAATTGCTACAGTGTTGCGAAAGAGTTCAATCATAGTTTGGGATGAATGCACAATGGCACACAAATATTCACTCGAAGCATTGCATAGAACTATGCAATATTTAAAAGGCAATGATAAACTTTTCGGTGGTGCTATCTTGCTATTGTCTGGTGATTTTTGACAGACCTTATCGGTTATACCTCGCTCTACGTTTGCGGATGAGATCAATACATGTTTGAAACAATCATTCTTATGGCGAAGTGTTGAAACACTTCGATTGACCATAAACATGCGCGTACAATTGCAAAACGATCCATCAGCACAAATATTTTCCGAACAATTACTAGATATTGGGAACGGTAAAATAGAACTGCAA